>PVJC01000158.1:0-88795 GCA_004026665.1 Murina feae
TTCTTCTTGGTTCTTCAACATTTCCTCTTGGTTTTTGCACATAATGTTGAATTTGTCTTCCATTCTTCTCAACCACTTTATGACCATTTCTCTGAATTCCTTCTCTGACAAGTTAGTTGCCTCCATTTTGTTTACTTCCTTTTCTGGCGATGCCTGTTTCTCTTTCATATGTGGACTGTTTCTTTGTCTCCCCATGGTCACTCCTCTCTGGGTGTCTGTTTATGTTGTTTTCTCTCTCCTGGAACAAATCGCAACTTTATCTCAGCGAATTCCAACTTTCTCTTGGGAGGGCACGCGGCTCCTCTGAGTCTGTGTCTCCGTGGGCTGTGGTGCTCCTGGAGTCCTGGCTGGTCCCCCCTTTTCCCATTTTTTGATTGGGTTATTTGTTTTTTGCTACTGAGTTGTATGAGTCCTTATATATTTTAGATATTAACTCCTTATCTGATATATGAATTGCAAATACATATTCCCATTCCATATGTTGGCTTTTTACTTTGTTGATGGTTTCTTTTGCTGTGAAGATGCTTTTAAATTTGTTGTAATTTTTGAATTTGTTGCTTGTCATATTAAAAAAATCATTACTAAGACCTATGTCAATGATATTTATTTCTGTTTTCTAGTAGTTACATTGTTTCAAGTTTTTAATCCATTTTGAGTTAATTTTTGTGAATAGTATAAGATATGAGTCCAGTTTCAATCTTTTACACGTGAATATCTAATTATCCCAGCATAATTTATTGAAAAGACTGTCTTTTCTCCATTGAGTATTCTTGGCTCCCTTGCAAAATATTAGTTGACTGTATATGAATGGCTTTATTTCTGGGCTCTTTATTCTTTTCTATTGGCCAATGTGTCTGTTTTTATCCCAGTACTATACTGTTTTGGTGACTATAGCTTTATAGTATAACTTGAAATCAGGAAATTTGATGCCTCCTTTCTCAAGATTTCATTGGCTATTTGGGGTGTGTTGTGGTTCCATGTAAATTTTAGAAATGTTTTCTTCTACTTTTGTAAAAAATTATATTAGAATTGTGATAAAGATTGATTAAATATATAGATTTCTTTGGTAATATTGGAATTTTAATAGTATTAATTCTTCCAATCCATGAATATGGAATATCTTTCCATTTATTTGTGTTTTTTATTTATTTCATCAATGTTAGTAGTTTTCAGAGTAGAGATTTTTTACCTCCTCAGCCAAATTTATTCCTAAACATTTAATTTTTATGCTATTGTATATATAATTTATTTCTTTTTGTGAAAATTTATTGTTATAGAAATGCTATTGATTTTTATATGTTAATTTTATATTCTGCAACTTTACTGAATTAAAGTTTTTGATTGAGTCTGTTATGTATAAAGTAATGTAATCTGCAAATAAAGAATTTTACTTCTTTCTTTCCAATTTTGATGACTTCTATTTTTATTTCTTGCCTGATTGCTCTGGGTAGGACTTCTAATACTATGTTGAATAAGAATGGTATGAGTGAGCACCCTTGTCTTGTTTCTGACCTAAACTTTTGAGGAAAAACTTTCAAACTTTCGCTATTGAGCATGTTTGCTATGGCTTGGCATATATGGCCTTTATTATGAGACTAGGGGCCCCATGCACGAATTCATGCACCTTGAAAGGAACTGTGGGCTGTGAGGCTGTGATGGGCACAGGGTAGATCTTGGTTCATCCTCTGTACCCCTATCTGGCCCCTCCTGCCATGGCCCCTGGTCCCCTGTCTTCTAGCAGCCCTGCTCCTGCCACTGCCACTGTGCTGACGACCCCTGCCCTGTTTGTACCTGCCGACAGTGCAGAGCAATTGGAGATGGCACCATCAGTGGGTGTGAGTGGAGGCTGCTGCCCCAATTGCCCCTCAGGAACAGGGGGAGGTGGAGGAGCCCTGAGGGGTGATCGGAGCTGGCAGCTGTCACTTGCACCCACTGATAGTGCCAAGCGATTGGGGCCAGCTCTGGGCACCGGCAGTGGGTGTGAGCAGAAGCTCAGGTGCTGGAAGTGGGTGCAAGTGAGGCTGGTGCTGGCAACAGGAGCAAAGAATTTTCAGTAACCACCAGAGGCTTGCCCTGATGACAGCGACCAGCACCCCTCCTTGGTCTGATGCCCCCACTCACCTGCTCCACCATCCCACTGTGGTTGATGCCCACCATGTTCAGTGTTTTGGCACCTGCTGCAGACACTGACCATGTTCCACACACGCCCCCTGGTGATCAATACACATCATAGCGACAAGTTATTATGTTGTTCCGCTGTTTGGTCTATTTGCGTATTAGCCTTTTATTATATAGGATATGTTCTTTCTGTGCCTAATTTGTTAAGTTCTGTTCTTAATGAATGGATATTGGATTTTGTCAAATGCCTTTTCCAGGTCTATTGAGATGATAATATGATTCTTTTATTTTATTCTAATAATATGATGTATCACATTGGTTGATTTGTGGATATTGAATAATTATTTCATCCTAGGGATAAATCCAACATGATTGTGATATGTGATCCTTTTAAATGTGCTGCTGAATTCAGTTTGCTACTATGTTATTGAGAATTTTTGCATTTATATTTATCAGGATATTGCTCTGTAGCTTTCTTTTCATGTCTTTATCTGGCTTTGGTATCAGGACAATCTTGACTCAGTAAGCTAGAGAGGCCTCCCTCCTTTTTGATTTTTTGGAAGAGTTTTGAGAAAGATTGGTGTTAATTCTTTAAATGTTTCATAAGCTTCACCAGTGAAACCATCTGGTCTTGGGCTTTTCTTCATTGGAATATTTTAAAAATTGAATTGATTGGAGATGACATTGGTTAATAAAAACAATACAGTTTTCAAGTGTACAACTCAATAGCATATCATCTGCGTACTGGCTTGTGCAGTCACCACCCAAAGTAAAGTCTTTTTCCTCCACCATTTATCCCCCTGTACCTTTGCCCTCTTCCATCTTCCCCACTCCTCTTTCATTCTGGCAATCACCATACTGTTGTGTCTATGTGTTTTTTCTTCTTTTCTTAATCCCTTTACATTTTTACCTAACTCGCCAACCCTTCATCCCTCTGACAGCTGTCAATCTCTTCTATGTATTTATGATTCTGTTTTTATTTTGTTTGTTAGATTATTTTGTTCATTAGATTCCACATATAAGTGAAATCATATGGTACTTGTCTTTCTTTGACTGGCTTATTTCACTTAGTATAATACCTTCCAGGTCCATACATGCTGTTGCAAAAGGTAAAATTTTCTTCTGTTTTATGGCCAAGTGATATTCCATTTGTAAATGTATTCCCGCTTTTTTATCTTCTAATTTACTGATGGGCACTTAACTGCTTCCAAATATTGGCTATTGTAAATAACACAAAACAACATAGGGGTGCTTACATTCTTTCAAATTAGTGTTTTGAATTCAATATATTCCCAGAAGTGGAATCCCTGGGTCATAAGGTAATTCCATTTTTAATTTTTTGAGGAAACTCCATACTGTTTTCCACAATGACTGTACCAATCTGCACTCCCACCAACAGCGCATAGAGGAGATTTTTGATTACTGATTCAATTTCTTTACTTGTAATTGGTCTACTTATATATTCTATTTCTTCTTGGTTTAGTCTTGGTAAGTTGTATGTTTTAAGATTTTTTTTTTCATTTCTTCTAGGCTGTTTAATATGTTGGCGTATAATTGTTCATAGTAGCCACTTATGATAATTTGAATTTCTGTGTTATCTATATACACTGACTGGCCAGATTATTATGAACACCCCATCAATCTTTCGTTGGGCCACTTTTGCCTTCAATACTGCAGTGATTCTTCTTGGCATTGACTCCACAAGATGTTGAAAGGTGATGCGAGGAATCTGACACCATGCCTGATGAGTAGTACTGTCCAGTTCTATTAGATTTGATGGCTGTTGTCCTTGACTCTGAGAGGGCGCAGGCTGGGCTGATCATACCCCTGTGTCCCTGCCCAGTGCATGGTTTTCGTGCACCAGGCCTCTAGTTAGTAATAATGCCTCCTTTTTCATTTAAAGTTTTGTTGACTTGGGTCCTTTCTCTTTTTTCCTTGGTTAATCTAGCTATGGGTTTGTCAGCTTTATCTTTTCACAAAACCAACTCTTACTGGTTAATCTTTTTTTTATAGTTTTTCTGTTCTCTATTTCTTCCCTAATCTTTATTATTTCCTTTCTTCTGTTAACTTTGGGCTCAGTTTGTTTTTTCTAACTCTAGTTCCTTAAGACATAGAGTTAGGTTGTTTAGTTGTGATTTTTCTTTCTTTTTAATGTAGGCATTTACTGCTATGAACTTCCCTGTAAGAACTGCTTTTGCCACATCCCACAAGTTCTCATATTTGTACTTCCATTTTTGTTTGTCTCAATAAAATTTTATTTTCCCTCCCTTTTATTTCTCCTTTGATTCACTGTTTTTTAGGACAGTGTTGTTTAATTTCCTCATATTTATAAATTTTTCAGTTTTTCTCTTATTGATTTCTAGTTTCATGCCACTATGGTCAGAGAAGACACTTGATATGATTTGGATTTTCTTAAATTCAAGTTAGGAACAACCTATGTCTTCAACTTTGTTGGAAGGCATCTTAAAATCCTTCTAATTCCATGCCTCTATATTTACAGCCACTTATTCCCTATGAGAGCTACTCTTTATTGAATGCCTACCATACGTCAGGGGTTTGACATTTCTCATTTATTTCCCACCACAGTCCTAAGAGTCAACATTGAGTGACTACAAGGCATGGTGAGTACTTTGGATTATTCCACTTTATGTTTGAAATTATCATAAAAGGCATGTACAATATTATTATTATACTATCATACAGTTGAAAAAACTGAGGTTCATCATGATTAAGCAACTGGTCCAAAGTCACATAGCTAATAAATTAGAAAACTGGGATTTGAACCCAAATTCAAAGGACCTTAAGTATCAGGCTCTTCCCATTGCCCCTTGTGGTACAATGAAAAGAGCAAGTTTATTGCTTACAGAGATAGTCACTTCTTAGTTCTTTCCTTGAGTGCAGAGATGCTATTATAAGTGTTTTAGAAATGAGTCACAGTTCAATAAAGGAATGTAAGTTTTAGGGATTTTTCTACACCTTAATTTACCTTGCCTAATATACTTTTATCAACCATTTAAAGCCACTGGTCACATTTTCTCATAATTTTACAATAAAATCTTTTTTTATTTTCAATGCATCCTGTACTATGTTCAAAAGTAATGATCCCAATTAAGCAAAGAAATACATCTGCTTAAAAAATAAGGCACATGAGATCCAAGAAGCCTGCTGACGGGATAGCAGGCTGCAAGATAGTGTGTAAGCGAGAGAATGAAAGGAGAGTGTGTGGATGTGCAGGGAGTGTCTGTATTTGTGAGAGAGGGACAGCTATATTCCACAAGACTGTTGGAGACTGGCAGACTGGGCCTCCCTGGTTGGGCAGCCTCTACTGCTCCTGAAATCTCTCCTGGAGTGGCCAGTTCTGCAACAGAGACTGTGCCATCTTGAAGGGAGACAGCTGTGATCAGAAGCCCAGGCTTACCTTAAACTGGGGAGATCTCAGATACCTCCTGAGACCCTACAACCACAATGCCTAGGAACCAGCTGCCTCAGCTACAAACCCATGAACACTGGGACTCCAGCCTCCCCAGCCACAGGCACCTAAAAAAATCTATCCAGGGGGAGACAAAGCAGCACCGAATATTCAGAGGACCCTGTGCCTTCTCACAGAGCAGATAGAAGGAACAGCTGAATTGAACAACACCCAACCAGAACTGGTGAATTAAATACAGCTGGTGAGGCAATTTGTGGATGGAAAGGTCAGATTACCTAAGAGAAAGGTGAGATCTGGGATCCAGACTGGAGGGAGAAATACTCACAGTGGTGACTAGAGTCCATAGGAAGAATACACCTCACAAAATCAATGGATGTTGGGGTCAGTGTAGCCCTTGAATGTGGAAGTGGGTCCACAGGGTTGCTGGCAGAAGGGGACTCTAGATATTAGCCCACAGCTGGGCTGGGCCCAGAAAGACAGCCTGAATTTCTATAGTGGCTGCACAGTGCCAGCAGAAAAAGATGCGAGTCAGCTTTGGCTTTTTTCCTTTTTACCTCCTTGCTTTTGCTTGCTAAGTCCAATACATAGGATCTTCCAATTAAAAACACTCACCAAGACTGCTGGAAAAAGTTGTTTTGGTGGAAACTGGGGATCAGAGTGGGGATCAGCTCTACAGCAGTCCATCCTTCTAACCCAGTATTAAGTGTGGCAGAAAAAGAAAAATCTAAACACTGGGTAGAGGGGCCTTTTAGCCCTGGATATTAATACAGAAACAATGCCACCCAGGGGTTGTATCATAAATTGATTCTTGTGTAAACACAACTGAAGGCAGGCTAAGAAACAAAGGGAGCAGAAAGATCCCACCTGCTTGAAAACAGGATTGTGGCTTATGACACAGAGGAGCAGTGGATCAAAGGGAATTTCAATACTGTGCTGACTACCTGACAGGAAACAGACATGCCAAGCAGAACAGCAGAGGAACCATTTTTTTCCTCACTTGATTTTACTCTTTTAATTACATTTTAATTATTATTATTACTACTATTATTTTACCTTTTCAAAAGTTTTATTTTATTTTATTTCATATTAGGATTAGAGTTCTACATTTTTTTCTTTCACCATTATTTTACTCTATCACAATTTTTCCTTTATGCCAACAATATTTCCCTCACTTTTCTTCTTTATCATCCTGTTTCTCTTATGCTGTTCCTGCTTTAGTTTTCTCTATCCTTTCTTTTTACTCCCTGTTAAAAATTGATCTTACTCAGATATCTAATTTCCTCTCCCTGCTCCAAGTCTATGCACACTTCTCTTCTCTTTCTTCACTATCCGAAATTTTTTTCTTCCTCTCTTCTTTTCCCTTTTTCTTTCTTTCTGTCCTGTTGTTTGCTTGACTGTTGGTTAGTTTTCTTTTCTTTTCTTTTCTTTTCTTTCTTTCTTTCTTTCTTTCTTACTTTTCTTTTCTTTTCTTCTTTCTTTCTTTCTTTCTTTCTTTCTTTTCTTTTCTTTTCTTTTCTTTTCTTTCTTTCTTTCTTTCTTTCTTTCTTTCTTTCTTTCTTTCTTTCTCTCTCTCTCTCTCTTTCTTTCTTTCTTTCTTTCTTTCTTTCTTTCTTTCTTTCTTTCTTTCTTTCTTTCTTTCTTTCTTTCTTTCTTCTTTAATTTTCCTCTCCTTGCTTGTTTTCTTCTATTAATAGCTTAATTGATTCCAATCACGAACTCGGGCCTATCTACTCTCTATTCTTCTTTTCCAATAGTAAATGAATACATAGATTAAAGAAAGGAGAAAATTATATACATATATATATATGTATATATACATATATATGTATAACATATATATGTATATATACATATATATTCTTTCTTTTTGTATTTTATTTTTTTGCTCTCCTTCTTTACATAATCATTCTCTTTAAACCTCCTCTATACTGAATTATGACTATTTCCCCATTCATTTAATTCCTTGATCTTACCTTCTGGAAATAAGCTCTGCCTCTTCAGATTCATCTGGTGTTTGTTGTTTACATTTTTTGGATTAGTTGTCTTATTGGAATTTCCTGCCAATATACATATATTTTTCCCCTTCTTTTTTCTTCTCTTCTTCACTATCTTACATTTCCCCCTTGCTCAATATCATTTTTGCACTATTTTCTATCCACTAATTCTCTTTATTCTGGTGGTCTCCTTTGTTTGGGGTTATTAGCATTGTGAATACATTTGTGTTTCATGCCCTATGCATTGTGTCTTATTGTGTTGTAGTTTGTGTCTTTAAGTCAACACAGGAGAGAGAGTGCTACATAACTAGACACCCTGAGAAGAGCAATCATGGGGAGACAAAGAAATAGCCTGCATACGAAAGAAAAAGAGGTATCACCAGAAAAGGAAGTAAATGAAATAAAGGCAAGTAATATGTCAGAGAAAGAATTCAGAACAATGGTCATAAGGATGCTGAAAAGGGTGGGAGACAAATTCAATAATGTGTGTAAGAACCAAGAGGAAATGAAGAAGAACCAATAAGAAATGAAACATGACATCGTTGCAATAAAGAACTCAATAGAAAGCATCAACAGTAGATAGAAGAAGTGGAGGACCACATCAAGAGCTAAAGGACAAGGTAGGAAAAATTAACCAAGGAGAGCAGCATCTAGAAAAAAAATTAAAAAAACAGGTGGAGAGCTGAAGGAAAGTTAGGGACAACACGAAACAAAACAACATCTGCATAATTGGGGTGCCAGAAGGAGAGGAAACTGAGCAAGGAATAGAAAACCTGTTTGAAAAAATATTGAAAGAAAACATCCCTGATATAGGGAAGAAAAAACTCACACAAGTCCAAGAAGCTCACAGAGTCCCAAACAAGATGAACCCACAAAAGACCAATACCAAGACACATTATAAATAAATTGGCAAATGCCAATGAAAAAGTAAGAATCTTAAAGGCTGCCAGAGAGAGGTAGAACATTACCTACAAGGGAACTCCCACCAGACTATCAACTGTTTTCTCAACAGAAACACATCAGGCCAGAAGAGAATGAATGAAATATACAAAGTCATGCAAAGCAAGGGTCTGAATCTAAGAATACTGTACCCAGCAAGGCTATCAATCAAAATTGAGAGTGAAATCAGGAGCTTCACAGACAAAAAAAGGACCAAAAGAGTTTATTATCACCAAACCAGCAATGCAAGAAATGCCAAAAGGTCTACTGCAAAAAGCAGACATAGAGAGAAAAGAAGGAACACAGACATAAACAATAAAAATGGCAACAAATAAGTACCTATCTAATCTAATAAAGGCTTAATATTGAAATTAACCATTTCTCCAGTACGCCTAAGCCATGCCCACCAGCCAATCAGAACGGCTGTATGCAAATTAGCCCAACCAAGATGGCGGATGCCCCAGCCTGGGAGAAGCGGTGTGTGGCACCAGGGTCCAGCAAGGCAGATTGAAGACCTCTGCCTTGGGGGAGCCGGGGATGGAAAGAGTGACCTGGCCCATGGCTGCAAACTGGTGGGGAGGAGCCAGCCGGCCTGTGGCCACTGGTGGGAGGAGCAGGGCCTGCTAGCTATGAATTCCAAGTGGCAGGGCAGCCGTGGGGGCAGGGGAAGTGGGGGCCCAGGCCCCCAAGGCTGCCCTGAGGCCTGGAAATAGATCCGATCATAGGTGGACCTTACTGATTTACTGATTTATTTTAAGTCGACTGATTTAAGTGTAAATCTCATCCATAAACATCTTCACAAAACCATCCAAAAATAGAATGTTTAACCAAATATCTTAGCACCATGGCCCAGACAAAAGTCAACACATAAAATGAACCATCACACATTGAACTTAGAAGCAAAAATATGTTATCCTTTTTTAATGCTTTTTAACCTTCAATTCTAATAGCTATCCCTTGGGGCTAAAGCTAAACCTATATATTAGAAAAGAAAGAAATGAGGGCCATGCTTAGAGAAGAAGGGGGAGAAGAAAATAACAACAGTCTGGTTAATTTTCATTGGACAAATATTTATGGATTAACTACCATACACTAACCACTATTCTGGGAACTAAGTTGCAAATGATTACTTTGCCATATCTATCTATCTATCTATCTATCTATCTATCTATCTATCTATCTATTTTCTTTTTATATATATTTATCCCAAATTTAGAAGCATGCCAAAGATATGTTATTTTCTTCATCCAATGTTTTCTAACTTCAAGTTCTAGATGCTGAGTGACACTCTCCAGTATTTATTTAACTTCATTCTAAAACAAGCCCTTCAGCTATAGAATTTTATTTAAAAACCAAAATCCTTCCCTAAAATAGAGACAGAATCAAAAATCTACAGGCCATATGGGGCTGGAGCTATCTAGGGAAGCAGATTCTGGATTGTAATATGGGTCCCTCATTTTGTTTGCTGTTGTGAGCTCTGGTAATGCATAACTGCCTCCCTTGGAAACATCATGCCCAGTCTTTAGGCTCCACATGGTAAATTGTTCTGAAAAACCTGGAGAGGTATTCTATAAGTAATTGTATAAGTAATCTTTGTAAGCCATTTCTTGAAATTGCATTTTTAGTTGGGAGAAAATGGGCTCCACCTAAGATAGATTTTGATGAGTCAGTAGGAAAAATGTTACATAAAGGAGAAAAATTGTGTGAGAGGAAGAAGCCAATAAGGAAGTCAAATACAATTGTGCGGGAAGGGGATAAGATTAAGAAAGAAAGTTAATAGGGGTGACCAGGCTGGCAGGGGAGGGCAGTTAGGGGGATAAGGCAGGCAGGCAGGCAGAGTGGTTAGGGCAGGCAGGCAGGTTAGAGGTTAAGAACCAGAGTCCTCGATTGTGAGAGTCCCCAAGAACTCCATATTGGAGAGGGTGCAGGTTGGGCTGAGGGACTGCCCCCCCTGCCCCCCATGCATGAATTTCGTGCACTGGGCCCCTACTCAATAATAATTTTAAATGTAAATTGATTAAGTGTCCCAATAAAAAAGTAATATGGTAGCTAAATGGATTAGAAAACATGACCCATATATCTGCTGCCTATAAGAAATACACCTCAGAACAAAGGACTCACACAGACTGATGGTGAAGGGAGGAAAAAGGTTCCAATAGTAAAAGGGAAATGAAAAAAAAACACTGAGGTAGCAATACTTATATCCAACAAATTAGACCTCAAAGTGAAAGCCATAAAAAGAGATAAAGAAGGCCACTTCATAATACTAAAGGGAGCAATTCAACAAGAAGATATAACTCTAGTAAACATATATGCACCCAATACAGAAGCACCCAAATACATAAAATAATTTCTGGAGGATATGAAGGGTGAGTTTGATAGCAATACAGTCATAGTAGGGCACTTTAATACCCACTAACACCACAGGACAAATACTGTAAACAAAAAATCAGCAAGGAAACATCAATCCTAAATGACTCACTGGATCAGGTGGAATTAATTGACATCTTCATAACATTTCACCCCAAAGCCACAAATGTGTATATATTGTTCTCAAAAGCACATGGATCATTTTCAAAGATAGACCACATATTGGAACACAGGTAAAGTCTCTTCAAATTCAAAAAGATAGAAACTATCAAGCATCTTCTCAGACACAATGGCATAAAACTAGAAATCAACTATAGTAAAAACAATAAAAAAGAAACACCTGGAGGCTAAACATCATGCTATTAAACATTGATTGGGTTATCAAAGAGATAAAAGTAGAAATAAAAGTATCATGGCCACAAATGACAATGAAAACACAACAATCCAAAATCTATGGGACTCAGTGAAAGCAGTCTTGATAGGGAAATTCATATCTCTACAGGCCTACCTAAAAAAATCAGAAAAAATGATAATAAATTATTCAACACTACAACTCAAAGAGTTAGAAAGACAGTAACAAGAAAAGATGGCATAAGAAGGAAGGAAATAATAAACATCAGAGCAGAGATAAATGACATAGAGACCAAAAAAACAAAAAACAAAAACCAATACAAAAGATCCACAAAACTAGAGCTCTTTCTTTGAAAGGATAAACAAAATTGATGAACCTCTAGCCAGGCTCACCAAAAAACAAAGAGAGAGGACCCAAATAAACAAAATCAGAAATGAAAGAGATGAAATAACAACAGATCCCACAGAAATATAATGAATAATGAAAAAATACTATGAACAACTCTATTCCAACAAAATGGACAACCTAGACTAAATGGATATATTATTAGAAAAAGACAAGCTCCTCTTACTCAACCAAGAAGAATAAAAAAACCTGAATAGGCTGATAAATACTGAAGAAATTGAAGTGACAATCAAAAATCCTCCAGCAGACAAAAGCCCTGGTTATGACGGCTTTACAGGAGAGTTTTACCAAGCATTCAAAGAAGCACTAAAACCCATCCTCCTCAGACTATTCCAAAAAATAAAAGAGGAAGGCACACTTCTACACACTTTCTATGAAGCCAGCATTACCCTAATGTGAAAACCAGATAAAGACACCACAGAAAAAGAGAACTACAGGTAAGTATCCTTGATGAATATAGATGCTAAAATCCTAAACAAAATTATAGCAATTATGTTAGAAATATATTACACCATGACCAAGTAAGATTATTCCAGGGATACAAGGATGGTATAATATGCACAAATCAATAACTGTGATACATCACATAAACAAACTGAGAGACACAAATCACATAATCACATCAATTTATGCAGAAAAAGCATTTCACAAAATCCGACACCCTTTCTTGATAAAAACTCTCAGCAAAGTGGAAATAGAGGGATTATATCTCAACATAAGAAAAACCTTATATGACAAACCTACCGCCAAAATCATAATCAAGGAGCAAAAACAAAACTCACTTTCCCTAAGAATAGGAACAAGACAGGGATGCCCACTTTCAACACTCGTGGTCAATATAGTTTTGGAAGGGCTAGCCATAGCAATCAAACAACAAGAAGAAATAAAAGGTATCCAAACTGGAAAAGAAGAAGTAAAACTGTCCTTATTTGCAGATGACATGATACTATACATAGAAAACCTCAAAGACTCCATCAAAAAACTACTAGACCTAATAAATGAATTTGTCAATGTAGCAGGATACAAAATAAACACCAATAAATATATTGTTTTTATACACCAATAAAAAAAAGAAAGAGAAACTTAAAAAACAATCCCATTTATAATTGCACCAAAAAATTAATATACATAGGAATAAACTTAACTAGGGAGGTAAAAGACCTGTATGCAAAAAACTACAGTACACTTAAAAAAAAATAGAGGAAGACATAAACAGATGGAAGAACATACTGTGTTCATGGATTGGTAGAATCAACATCATTGAAACGTTAATATTATCAAAAGCAATCTACAGATTAAATGCAATCCCCATTAAAACACTGACGGCATATTTCACACACCTAGAACAAACTCTCCTAATATTTATCTGTAATAAAAAAGACCACAAATAGCCACAGCAATCCTGAAGAAGAAGAACAAAGTTTGAGGGATCACAATACCAGATATAAAGCTATATTACTAAGCCACAGTTCTCAAAACTGCCTGGTACTGTCACAAGAACAGACATACACTGGTAGACCAATGGAACAGAACAGAGAACCCAGAAATCAATCTAAGCCATTATGCTCAATTAATATTTGACAAAGTTGGCAAAAGCATACAATGGAGTCAAGACAGTCTCTTCAATAAATGGTGCTGGGAAATCTGATCAGATACATGCAAAAAAAAAAAAAAAAAAAAAAAAAAAAAAAAAAAAAAAAAAAAAAAAAAAAAAAAAAAAAAAAAAAAAAAAAGAAACTAGATCACAAACTTACACCATACACAAAAACAAACTCAAAATGTATAAAGGACTTAAATGTAAGATGGGAAACCATAAAAATCCTTCAAGACTCCATAGGCAGCAAAATAAGAGACATATGTCATAGCAATATCTTTATATGCACAGCTCTTTGGGGAATGGAGACTAAGAAGAAAATAAACAAATGGGATTATATCAAAATAAAATCTTCTGCACAGCAAAATAAACCATCAACAAAACAATAAGAAAGCCCACTGCATGAAAGAACATATTTGCCAATGCTATTTCAGATAAGGGTTTGATCTCCCAAATTTATAGAGAACTCATAGAACTTAACAACAGGAATGATCCAATCAAAAAGTGGGCAAAGGATCTAAATAGACACTTTCTGAAAGTGGACATACAGAAAGCTGAGAGACATGTGAAAACATTCTTAAAGTCACTAATCATCTGAGAGTTGCAAATCAAAACAACAATGAGGTACTATTTCACACTTGTCAGAATGGCTATCATCAACAAAACAAATGACAAGTGCTGGCGAGGATGTGGCGAAAAAGGAACCCTCATGCACTGCTGTTGGGAATGCAGACTGGTGCAGCCATTGTGGAAAACATTATGTAGTTTTCTCAAAGAATAAAAAATGAAACTCCCATTGAACCCAATAATCCCACTTCTAGGACTATATTCCAAGAAACCAGAAGTACCAATCAGAAAGGATATATATAGCCCTTTGTTCATAGCAGCACAATTTACAATAGCTAAGATTTGGAAACAGCCTAAGTGCCCATCAGCAGATGAGTCAATTAAGAAACTGTGTTGCATCTACACAATGGAATTCTATGCTACTATAAAAAATAAGTAACTTTTACTATTTGCAACAGCATGGATGGAACTGGAGAGCATTATGCTAAGTGAAATAAGCCAGTCAGAGAATGATAAATATCACATGATCTCATTTATATGTGGGATATAGTGATCAACATAATTTGATGAACAAGAATAAATCAAGAGACAAATGATAAGGGAGCAGAGGGGTAGAGATCAACCAATGGATCTGCATGCATCCATATTAGCATAACCAATGGACACAGACACTGGGGCGATGGAGGCTTGCTTGGGGTGGGAATGGTTGGGGGGTGTCAATTGGGGATAAAGAAACATATGTAAAACTTCCTATATAATAAAGAGGTAATATGCAAATTGACCATCACTCCAACACACAAGATGGCCACCCCCATGTGGATACAAGATGGCCAACACAAGATGGCTGGCAGGGGAGGGCAGTTGTGGGCAATTAGACAAGCAGGGGAGGGCAGTTTGGGGCAACCAGGCCAACAGGAAAGTGTAGTTAGGGGTCATCAGGCCTGCAAGGGAAGGAAGTTGGGAGTGACCAGGCCTGTAGGGGAGGGCAGTTAGGAGAAGTCAGGCTGGCAGGAGAGTGGTTAGGGAGTGATCAGGGTGGCAGGTAGAAGCGGTTAGGGGCAATCAGGTGAGCAGTTGGGAGCCAGCAGTCCTGGATTATGAGAGGGATGTGCAACTGCCTGGGTAGGCCTGATCCCACAGGCAGTTGGACATCTCTCGAGGGGTCCTAGTTTGGAGAGGGTGTAAGCTGGGCTGAGGGACACTCCCCTCATGCATGAATTTCATGCATCGGGCCTCTAGTTAATCAATAAAAAAAGATATAGCACATCATCAAAGATTTTTTTATTCTTATCCAAAGTATTTATAATTCAAATGATAAAAATTCCCCCTTTTTTACTAATAAAAATTTCAGGCAAAGTATTATGCTGTCTATAAATTACCATATTTTCCAGTGTATAAGATGACTGGGCGTATAAGATGACCCCCAATTTTGAGAAGATTTTTCTGGGTTAAAAAGTCTGGACAGAGACCGTATGCAGCACAAAAAGGAGCTGACTGGAGACACTTGTAGTCTCCGTCTGGCTCCATTGAAATGAATGGAGTGCGGCCGTTTTTGAGCTCCCCCACCGTATGCGGCGACTGCAGATTTTTCAGTCCGGCTCAGAGGTTTTAGCACCTGCCCTATAAGACGACTCCCGGCGTATAAGACGACCCCTGAATTTCGAGAAGATTTTCCTGGGTTAAAAAGTTGTCTTATACACTGGAAAATATGGTAGTCTGAAAAAAATTATTTTTCTTAAAAAATTCTTTATTGTTTAAAGTATTACATATAGTAGTACATACTGTATGACTTCCTTTTTCCCCATTGACCTCTTCCCAGCAACCCACATTCCCCAGCACATGCCCTCAACCACCCTCGAGTCTGTGTTCAGTGGTTATGCTTATATGGTTGATCTCTTACCTCCCCATCCCTCCCCTCCCCTGCCTTACCTCTGAAGCTTTATGGTCTGTTTAGTTCATCTATGTCTCTGGCTCTATTTTTGTTCATCAGTTTATGTTGTTCAATAAATTCCACAAATAAGTGAGGTCATGTGACATTTATCTTTCTCTGACTGACTTATTTTGCTTAGCATAATGCTCTCCAGTTCCATCCATGCTGTTGCAAATGGTAAAAGTTCCTTCATTTTTATAGCAGCATAGTATTCCACTGGGTAGATGTACCACAGTTTTTTAGTCGACTCATCTGCTGATGGGCACTTAGGCTGTTTCCAAATCTTAGCTATTCTAAATTGTGATGCTATGAATATAGGAGTGCATATGTCCTTTCCAATTGGTGTTTCTGATTTCTTGGGATGTATTCCTATAAGTGGGATTACTGGATAGAATGAGAATACCATTTTTAAATTTTTGAGGAAAATACAAACTCTTTTCCACAGTGACTGCACAAGTCTACATTCCCACCAACAGTGCAAGAGAGGTTTTTTTTCTCCACATCTTCTCCAGCACTTGTTTGTCAATTTATTGATGATAGCCATTCTGACAAGTATGAGATGTTACCTCATTGTTGTTTTGATTTGCGTCTCTTAGATGATTAGTGACTTTGAGCATGTTTTAATATGTCTCTTAGCCTCCTGTATGTCCACTTTCAAAAACGTGTCTAAGTCCTTTGCCCATTTCTTGATTGGATTGTTTATCTTCTTTGTGTTAAGATGTATGAGCTTTCTATAAATTTTGGAGATTAGGCCCTTATCAGATATGACATTGGCAAATATGTTCTCCTATGCAGTGAGCATTCTTGTTGTTTTGTTGATGGTTTATTTTGCTGTGCAGAAGATTTTTATTTTGATGTAGTCCCATTTGTTTATTTTCTCCTTTGTTTCCATTGCCCTATGAGCTGTATTGATAAAGATATTGTTACAACATGTATGTCTGATATTTTGCCAAAATTTCTGAAATTTTTATGGTTTCCCATCTTATGTTTAAGGTTTTTATCCATTTTGAGTTTGTTTTTGTGTTTGGTTACATTGGTGGTCTTGTTTTATTTTCTTGCATGTATCTGACCAAATTTCCCAGCACCATTTATGAAGAGACTGTCTTGACTCATTTGCATGCTCTTGCCTTCTTTGTCAAATATTAATGATCATAATGGCTTGGGTCAATTTCTGGGTTCTCTGTTCTGTTCCACTGGTCTATATGTCTGTTCTTGTGCCAATACCAGGCAGTTTTGAGAACAGTGGCTTGGTAATATAGCTTGATATCTGGTATTGTAATCCCTCCAACTTTGTTCTTCTTTCTCAGGATTGCTGAAGGTATTCAGGGTATTTTTTTATTCCAGAGGAATTTTTGGAGAGTTTGTTCTAAGTCTGTCAACTATGCCATTGATAGTTTAATGGGGATTGCATTAAATCTATAGATTGCTTTGAGTTGTATGGACATTTTAATGATGTTAATTCTGTCAATCCATTAACACGATTTATTCTTCCATTTGACCTGGGTTCATTGACATTCAAGGAAAGCCAAGAAGAAGAGAAGGGAAACCAGTGTTGTAAAATGTGGGAAAAGACAAGTTTTGGAAATCTTCAAGAGAATTATATGTTCTTATTTTATAATTTTCTTTGTTTTATTGTTTAAATTCTTGTCTCCTTTTTCCCCAATTGACCTCCAAACCACTCCCACCCCTGAGGGCCAGCCCCTCCACCCCAGTTTCTGGGTCCATTTGTTACACTAATATGCATGCGTACAAGTCCTTTGGTTGATCTCTAACCCCCACTCCCCTGCCATTTGTTTCTGGATCTATTTTTGTTCATCAGTTTATGTTGATCATTATATTCCACGTATGAGTGAGATCATGTGATATTTATCTTTTTCCAGTTCGCTTATTTCACTTAGCATAATGCTCTCCAGGTCAATTTATGCTCTTGAAACTGGAAAAAGTTTCTTATTTTTTATAGCAGCATAGTATTCCATTGTGTAGATGTACCACAGTTTTTTAATCAACTCATCTGCTGATGGGAAGTTAGGCTGATTCCAAATCTTAGCTATGGTAAATTGTGCTTCTATGAACATAGGGGTGCATATATCCTTTCTGATTGGTGTTTCTGGTTTCTTGGGATATATTCTTAGACGTGGGATCACTAGGTCAAATGGAAGTTCCATTTTTAGTTTTTTTTGAGGAAACTCCACACTGTTCTCCACAGTGGCTGTACCAGTCTGCATTCCCACAGCAGTGCAGGAGGGTTCCTTTATTCCCCATCCTCGCCAGCACCTGTCGTTTGTGGATTTGTGGACGATAGCCATTCTGACAGGTATAAGATGGTAAGTCATTGTTGTTTTGATTTGCATCTCTCAGATGATTAGTGACTTTGAGCATGTTTTCATATGTCTCTCAGCCTTCTGTATGTCCTCTTTCAAAAAGTGTCTATTGCCCATTTTTTGATTGGATTGTTTATCTTCCTTTTGTTAAGTTGTATGAGTTCCCTATAAATTTGGGAGATCAAACCCTTATCTGAAATAGCATTGACCAATACATTCTCCCATGCAGTGTGCTTTCTTGTTGTTTCGTTGATTTTTTTTTCCTTTCCAGAAGCTTTTTATTTTGATGTTGTCCCATTTGTTTACTTTCTCCTTAGTTTCCTTTGATACTGATGTTGCTATGACACATGTCTGATGTTTTGCTGCCTATGGAGTATTCTGAGATTTTTATGGTTTTCCATCTTACATTTAAGTCCTTTATACATTTTGAGTTTGTTTTTGTGTATGTTTGTGATCTAGTTTTATTTATTTTTTTGCATGTATATGAACAAATTTCCCAACACTATTTATTGAAGAGACTGTCTTGAAGCTATTGTATGCTGTTGCCAACTTTGTCAAATATATAATTGAGCATAATGGCTTGGTTCAATTTCTGGGTTCTCTGTTCTGCTCCATTGGTCTATATGTCTGTTCTTGTGCCAGTATCAGGCAGTTTTGAGAACAGTGGCTTGGTAATATAGCTTGATATCTGGTATTGTGATCCCTAAAACTTTGTTCTTAGGATTGCTGAAGGTATTCAGGGTCTTTTTTTATTCCAGATGAATTTTTGGAGAGTTTGTTCTAGATGTGTGAAATATGCCATTGGTGTTTTGATGGGGATAGCATTAAATCTGTAGATTGCTTTGGGTAGTATGGACATTTTAATGATGTTGATTCTACCAATCTATGAACATAGTATGTTCTTCCATTTGTTTATGCCTTCGTCTAGCTCTTTTTTCAATGTCTCATAGTTTTCTGAGTCAAGTGTTTTACCTCCTTAGTTAAGTTTATTCCTAGGTATCTTAATTTATTTTTTTTGGTGCAATGGTAAATGGGATTGTTTTTTAAGTTTCTCTTTCTGTGAGTTCATTATTGGTGTATAAAACAGCAATAATTTTCTGTGTATTAATTTTGTATCCAGCTACATTGCTGAATTCATTTATTAAGTGTAGTTGTTTTTTGTGGAGTCTTTTGGGTTTTCTATGTATAGTATCGTGTCATCTGCAAATAAGGACAGTTTTACATCTTCTTTTCCAATTTTATGCATTTATTTCTTCTTCTTGTCTGATCATGATGGCTATTCCTTCCCGTACTATGTCTAACTGGAGTGGTGAAAGTGGGCATTTTTGTCTTGTTCCTGTTTATATGGGAAATTATTTTTTTTCTTTTTTTATTATTGCTTAAAATATTACAAAGAGTAGTACATATGTCTTTTTCCCCGCCCCCCCTTCCCTTTCTCCCATCCTCCCTTACCCCCCAGTGTCTTGTATCCATTGGTTATGCTTATATGGATGCATAAAAGACCTTTGGTTGATCTCTTTCCCCTCGCCCCCAACCCTCCCTAGCCTTCCTGCTGTAGTTTGACAGTCTGTTTAATGCAGCTCTGCTACTGTATCCATTTCTGGTTATCAGTTTATAATGGTCTTTATAATCCATAAATGAGTGATTTCATGTGGTATTTTTCTTTCATTGATTGGCTTATTTCACTTAGCATAATGCTTTCCAGTTCCATCCATGCTGATGCAAATGGTAAGAATTCCTTCTTTTTTACAGCAGCATAGTATTCCATTGTATATATGTACCACAGTTTTTAAATCCATTCATCTGCTGATGGGCACTTAGGCTGTTTCCAAATCTTAGCTATGGTGAATTGTGCTGCTATGAACATAGGGATGCATATATCCTTTCTGATTGGTGTTTCTGGCTTCTTGGGATATATCCCTAGAAATGGGATCACTGGGTCAAATGGCATTTCAATTTTTAAATTTTTGGGGAAATGCCATACTGTCTTCCATAGTGGTTGCACCAGTCTGCATTCCCACTAGCAGTGCCCGAGTGTTCCTTTTTCTTCGCATTCTCTCCAGCACTTGTCGTTTGTTGATTTGTTGATGATAGCCATTCTTACAGGTGTGAGATGGTACCTCATTGTTGTTTTGATTTGCATCTCTCGGATGATTAGTGACTTTGAGCATGTTTTCATATGTCTCTTGGCTTTCTGAATATCCTCTTTTGAAAAGTGTCTATTTAGGTCCTTTGCCCATTATTTGCTTGGATTGTTTATCTTCCTTTAGTTAAGTTGTATGAGTTTCCTATAAGTGTTGGTGATTAAAACTTTATTGGTGATAACATTGGCAAATATGTTCTCCTATGGAGTGGGCTTTCTTGTTGTTTTGTTGATGGTTTCTTTTGCTGTGCAGAAGCTTTCTATTTTTATGTAGTCCCATTTGTTTATTTTCTCTTTAATTTCCAATGCCCTAGGAGCTGTGTCGGTGAAGAAATTGCTTCAGCATAAGTCCGAGATTTTGTTGCCTTTAAATCCCTCTAGTATTTTTATGGTTTCCCATCTTACATTTAAGTCCTTTATCCATTTGAGTTTATTTCTGTGTATGGTGTAAGATGGTGTATAGTTTCATTTTTTTTTAATGTATCTGTCTAATTTTCCCAACACCATTTGTTGAAGAGACTATCAGGACTCCATTGTATGTTCTTGCCTCCTTTGCCAACTATTAATTGAGTGTATTGTTTCAGGTTGATTTCTGGGTTTTCTATTCTGTTCCATTGGTCTATATGTCTATTCTTGTGCCAGTACCAGGCAGTTTTGAGCACTGTGGCTTTGTAATACAGCTTGATATCTGGTATTGAGATCCCACCTACTTTGTTCTTCTTTCTCAGGATCACTGCAGCTACTTGGAGTCTTTTTTTTTTTTAATTTCAGATGAATTTTTGGAGAGTTCGTTCTAGGTCTGGGAAATATGCCATTGGTATGTTGATGGTGAGTGCATTGAATTTATAAATTGCTTTGGGTAGTATGGACATTTTAATGATATTGATTCTACCAACCCATGAACATGGTATGTTCTTCCATCTGTTTATGTCTTCCTCTATCTCTTTTTTCAACGTCCTGTAGTTTTCTGAGTAGAGGTCTTTTACCTCTTTAGTTAAGTTTATTCCTAGGTATCTTAATTTTTTTTTGGTGCGATGGTAAATGGGATTGCTTTTTTAGTCTCTCTTTCTGTAAGTTCACTATTGGTGTATAGAAATGCCATAGACTTTTTGGCATTAATTTTGTATCCTGCTACATTGCCAAATTCATTTATTAAGTCTAATATTTTTTTGATGGAGTCTTTGGGGTTTTTATGTACAATATCATGTCATCTGTTAATAAGCACAGTTTTACTTCTTCTTTTCCAATTTGGATTCCTTTTATTTCTTCTTTTTGTCTAATTGCAATGGCTAATACTTTCAGTACTATGTTGAACAGGAGTGGTGGGAGTGAGCATCCCTGTCTTATTCCTGTTCTAAGGAGATATGTTTTTAGTTTCTGCCCATTGAGTCTGATGCTGGCTGTATGTTTGTCATATATGGCTTTTATTATGTTGAGGTATGATCCTCTATTCCCACCTTGCTGAGAGTTTTTATCAGAAATGGGTGTTGGATTTTGTCAAATGCTTTTTCTGCATCAATTGATATGATTATGTGGTTTTTATCTCTCAGTTTGTTTATATGATGTCACGTTTATTGATTTGCGGATATTGTACCATCCTTGCATCCCTGAGATAAATCCTCCTTGGTCATGGTGTATGATCTTTCTGGTGTACTGCTGGATCTGATTTGCTAGCATTTTGTTGAGGATTTTTGCATCTATGTTCATGAGGGATATTGGCCTGTAATTCTCTTTCATTGTGTTTACTTTATCTGGTTTTGTATTAGGGTAATGCTGGCTTCATAGAATGAGTTTGGAAGTGTTCCTTCCTCTTGAATTTTTTGTAATAGTCTGAGGAGGATAGTTTTTAATTCTCCTTGAATATTTGGTAAAACAGCTCTGTGAAGCTGTCTGGTACCAGGCTTTTATTTGCTGGAAGCTTTTTGATTACTGCTTCAATTTCTTCCATAGTTATTATCCTATTAAGATTTTTAGATTCTTCCTGATTGAGTTTTGGAAGGTGGTATTTTTCTAGGAATATGTCCATTTCCTCCAGGTTGTCTAGTTTGTTGGAATAGAGTTTTTCATAGTATTTTTTATCAATCCTTTGCATTCCTATGGGGTCTGTTGTTATTTCTCCTCTTTCATTTCTGATTTTGTTTATTTTGGTCCTCTCTCTTTGCTTCTTAGTGAGCTTGGCTAGAGGTTCATAAATCTTGTTTATCCTTTCAAAGAACCAACTCTTGGTTTTATTGATCTTTTGTATTTTTTTTTTTCGGTCTCCATGTTGTTTATCTCTGCTCTGATTGTTATTATATGTAAAAGCTTACACTGGCTTCTCTTGTTGCTCTCTTTCTAAATCTTTGAGTTGCAGGGTTAGGTAATTTATTATCATTTTTTTCTTGTTTTTTGAAGTAAGCTTCTAGGGCTATGAACTTCCCTGTCAAGACTGCTTTCGCTGTGTCCCATAGGTTTTGGATTATTGTGTTTTCATCGTCATTTGTTACCATGATGTTTTTTATTTCTTCTTTGATCTCTGTGGTAATCCAGTCATTGTTTAATAGCATGCTATTTAGTCTCCAGGTGTTTGATTTTTTTGGATTGTTTTTATTGTAGTTGATTTCCATTTTTATGCCATTGTGATCTGAGAAGATGCTGGATATGATTTCTATCTTCTTGAATTTGAAGAGACTTTGCCTGTGACCCAATATATTGTCTATCTTTGAGAATCACCCATGTGCACTTGAGAAGAATGTGTATTCTGTGGCTTTGGGGTGACGTGTTCTGAAGATGTCAATTCCAACTGATCTATCGAGTCATTTAGGATTGATGTTTCTTGGCTGATTTTTTGTTTAGAGGATTTGTCCAATGGTGATAGTGGGATATTAAAAGTCCCCTACTATGATTGTATTGCTGTCAATCTCTCCCTTGATATCCTCCAGAAGGTTTTTTATGCATTTGGGTGCTCCTGTATTGGATGTGTATATGTTTACCAGACTTATTTCATCTTGTTGGATTGATCTCTTTAGTATTATGAAGTGGTCTTCCTTATCTCTTTTTATGTCCTTTACTTTGAGATCTAATTTTTCAGATATAAGTATTGCTACCCCAGCTGTTTTTTCATTTCCATTTGCTTGAAAAACCTTTTTTCATCCCTTCACCATCAGTCTGTGTGCATCTTTTTTTTCTGAGGTGGGTTTCCTGTAAACAGCAGATATGTGGACCATGTTTTCTTATCCACTCAGTTACCCTATGTCTTTTTATTGGGGCATTTAATCCATTTACATTTAAAGTTATTATTTATAGGTATTGTTTGTCACCATTTTTATTCTTTATCCCTGTGTTCCTTCTTAATTTCCTTTTTTTTCTTTTTACAGCAGACCCTTTAACATTTCTTGCATTGCTGGTTTGGTGGTAACAAATTCCTTTAGTCCTTTTTTGTCTGCGAAGCTCCTGATTTTACCCTCAATTTTGATTGATAGCTTTGCTGGGTACAGTATTCTTGGATTCAAACCCTTCCTTTGCATGACTTTGTATATTTCATTCCATTACCTTCTTGCCTAATGTGTTTCTGTTGAGAAATCAGTTTCTAGTCTGATGGGAGATGCTTTGTAGATAACTTTCTGTCTCTCTCTGGCCGCTTTTAAAATTCTTACTTTGTCATTGGTTTTTGCCAATTTAATTATGATATGCCTTGGCATTGTTCTTTTGGGGTTCATTTTGTTTGGGATTCTGTGAGTATCTTGGATTTGTGAAAGTTTTTTCTTCCTTATATTTGGAAAGTTTTCTGTCATTATTTCTTCAAACAAGCTTTCTATTCCTTGCTCCGTCTTCTCTCCTGCTGGTACCCCTATTACACAGACATTGTTTCTTTTCATGTTGTCTCAAAGTTTCCTTAGGCTTTCCTCCTGCTTTTTAATTTTTTTTCCCTAGAAGCTGCTCTGCTTTGGTATTTTTTCCTACCTTGTCTTCTAGCTCACTGATGTGATCTTCTGCTTCATCTAGTCTATTGTTGATGCTTTCCGTTGAGTTCTTTATAGCAGTGATGTCACTTTTCATTTCTTCTTGGTTCTTCTTCATTTTCTCTTGGTTCTTACACATATTTTTGAATTTGTCTTCCATTCTTCTCATCCACCTTATGACCATTTCTCTGAATTCTTTCTTTGACAGGTTGCTTACCTCCATTTCATTTACTTCCTTTTCTGGTGATGCCTGTTTCTCTTTCATATTCGGACTGTTTCTTTGTCTCCCTATGATCTCTCTTCTCAGGGTGTCTGGTAATGTAGTTCTCTTTCTCCTGCATTGGTTTAAAGGCACAAAATACAGCACAACAAGACACGATGCACAAAATACTGAACACAGATGTATTCACGAAAGTAGTAACTCCAAATAAAGGTGGCCACCAGAAAAAAGAAAATTAGCAGAAAGAGGAAGAGAAAAATAAAAAGGAGAAAAGGGAAATAAAAGGGAGTGCACAATCAAAATTGGGAAAAGGAAAAAGAAAAGAAAAAAAGTAAGAGAGAAAAGAAAGAGAATGAAATAAAAGAGGGAAAGAAACTATATGGGAAGAAAATTCTAATAGAATAGCCACTCATTTCAATGAATGCCAACAACAGATACCTAGAGATGAATGCAAACTGTAAACAACCGCTAATTTCAAGCAAGGTGAGGGAAAACAGAGTCAACAACAACAACAACAAAACAACAAACAAAAACAACAAAAAGAAAACAAAAAGAAAAAGTGAAACAATCTCACAAACAAGCATAAAAAACCCCCTGTATAATCAACAATCAAGCTAACAACAGGCAAATAAAGAGAGAGAGAAAAAGAGAAAAGATAAGAGAAAAAAATTGGATAGTGAAGAAAGAGAAGAGTGAGGTGTGAATGGACTTAGAGCAGGGAATTGGAAATTAGATATATAAGTAGGGTGAAATTTGAAGAGGGGGTAAGAAGAGACAGTAGGGAAAATATAAAGCAGGAATAGGGTAAGAGAAACAGGACAATAAAAGGAGAAAAGTTAGGAAGAGAGTGTTGGTATACAGGTAAAGTTGAG
This sequence comes from Murina feae, assembly GCA_004026665.1. Taxonomy (NCBI): domain Eukaryota; kingdom Metazoa; phylum Chordata; class Mammalia; order Chiroptera; family Vespertilionidae; genus Murina; species Murina feae. The sequence continues at coordinate 25,197 of PVJC01000158.1, forward strand.
ATAGAGTAAAATGATGCTAAAGGTAAAATGAAAATAGAATATAGAACACTAATCCCAAAATAAAATAAACAGAAAATAAAATGACACTAAAAAAAGGTAAAATAGTAGTAGTAATAATATTAATTAAAAATAAAAACATAATAATTAAAAAAGTAAAATCAAGTGAGGAATAAAGAAAAAAATAGTTTCTTAAGTAAAAGGTGAAAAAATAAAAATGTGCAGTAGTGATGGTCATTCACTTCCTCTACTCATGTTTGGCATGCCAGTCCTGTCAGGTATTAAGGAGAGGATTGCAATTCCTTGGGATACACTGCTTCTCTGTTTTGTAAACCACAGTCCTGATTTTAAAGCCGGCAGTATTTCTTTGTTTCCCAGACTGCCTTTATTTTTGTTTACAGAAGAGTCAGTTTGTTGTTCAGCCTCTGGGTGGCAGTACTCCTGGATTGACCTCTGGGGCTATAAGTCCTCTCTAGTAAGTATTTAGGCCTTATTTTTCCCTATCTCACTTAATACTGGTTTGGGAGAATGGATTGCCCCAGAGCTGGTTTATTGGTCCGTTTCTCCCTGCTCTGATCCCCAGGTTCTACAAAAACAACTCTCACCTGCAGTCTCTGTGAGTGACCCCAATTGGGCGATCCTATGTATTGGGTTTAATAATCAAGAGCAAGGATTTAACAGGAGAAAAGAAAAAAACAAAAAAGAGACAGATTAACTGTGTGAGCTTGCAGTCTCTTCCGCACATCCTCTCTCCCCTGGCACTAAGCAGCCGGCACACTGGCAAAGTCCGAGGCTGCCATTTTGCACCCAATCAAGCTATGGGCTGATTTTTTTTAGAGTTCCTTTCTGCCAGCAGCCCTGCAGGTCCGCTTTCCACTCATGGATCACGCTGGCCCCAAGGGCTGCAGACTTTGTGGGGCACAGACTGCCCCTGTGTGCGCACACGCATCCACATATGCGGTCCTCTCTCCCACCTAGATTACAAACCACACCTTTATCTTGGCGAAATCTGACCTTTCTGTGAGAAGGTGCTAGACTCGTCTGAGTCCACATATTTGCGAGACCCGGTAATCCTGGGTTCCTAGCTGGTCCTGGGGTGCCTCTGTTGCAGAATTCCTGGATGTATAGGCTTGTGATAACGGCCACTCTCCCCTTGAAGATGGCGTGGTCTCCTCCACAGAGTCACTGCTCTGGGAGAAGTTTCAGCAACAAGAGGCTGCTCGTTTAGGGGAACTCCATCCTGTGGTTTCCAACATTCGCACGGCTGCAAACTGTCACTCCAACCTGAACCTCCTGTGCCAATTCGGGCTGAATGTTACTTGTTTCAGCTGTTCACCTGCTGACAAAGCACAGGACATGTCCGTCTACACAGCCGCCATTTTTCCTCCCTTATGGGAAATTATTTATTTTATTTTTTTCCCAATGAGTATGATGTTGGCTGTAGGGTTGTCATATAAGGCTTTTATTAGGTTGAAGTCCCTCTATTCCCACTTGCTGCGAGTTTTTATCAGGAAAGGGTGTTGGATTTTGTCAAAAGCTGTTTCTTCATTGACTCACATGACTATGTGATTTTTGTCTGTCAATATGTTTATGTGTTATATTACATTTATTGATTTGCAGATATTGTATCATCCTTGCATCCCCAGAATAAATACCACTTGGTCATGGTGTATGATCTTTCTAAAGTAATGCTGGATCTGATTTGCTAGAATTTTGCTGAGGATTGTAGCATCTGTGTTCATCAAGGATATTGGCCTGTGGTTGTCTTTTTTTGTGGAGTCATTATCTCTTTTTGGGATTAGAGTGATGCTGGCTTCATAGAAAGAGCTCGGAAGTGTGCCTTCTTCTTGAATTTTTTGGAATAGTCTGAGGAGGATAGGTTTTATTTCTTCTTTGAAGGTTTGGTCAAACTCGTCTGCGAAGCTGTCCCACAGAGCTTTTGCTTGCTGGAAGATTTTGATTACTGCTTCAATTTCTTTGGTAGTTTTTGGCCTATTCAGTTTTTTTTATTATTCTTCTTGATTAAATTTGGGGAGCTTGTCTTTTTATAAGAATATGTCCAGCTCTAACAGGTTTGGTGCAGTGGATAGAGCATTAGCCTACAGACTGAAGAGTCTCAGGTTCGATTCAGGTCGAGGGCATGTACCTTGATTGTGGGCATATCCCCAGTGGAGGATGTGCTAGAAGCAGCTAATCAATGTTTCTCCCTCATCGATGTTTCTAACTCTCTATGCTTCTCTATTCCTCTCTGTAAAAAATCAATTATATATATATAATTGATATATATATATATATATATATATATATATATATATATATAATTGATATATATATATATATGGAGAGAGAGAGAGAGAGAGAGAGAGAGAGAGAGAGAGAGAGAGAGAGAATGAATATCTCTATTCGCTCTAGGTTGTTCTGTTTGTTGGAATAGCTTTATTCATAGTATTTTTTTCATTACCCACTGTTTCTGTGGGATTGGTTGTTACTTCACCTGCTTCATTTCTGATTTTTTTTTCATTTGGGTCCTCTCTTTTTCTTCTTGGTGAGCCTAGCTAGAAGTTCATCAATCTTGTTTATCCTTTTAAGATCCAGCTCTTAGTTTTGCTAATCTTTTATATAGTTTTTTTTTGTCTTTATATAGTTTATTTCTGCTGTGATCTTTATTATTTCCTTCCTTTGGCTTATGCTGCACTTTTCTTGTTGCTCATTTACTAATTCTTTAAGTTGTAGGGTTAGATAATTTATTACCATTTAAAAACTTTTTCTTTTTAGATAATTTATTACCATTTTTTGTTTTTGTTTTTCTTTTCTTTTCTTTTTTTCTTTTGAGACAGTAGGACTATGAACTTCCCTCTCAAGACTGCTTTCACTGTGTCCCATAGATTTTGGATTGTTGTGTTTTCATTGTCATTTGTTACCAGGATGCTTTCTTTTATTTCTTCTTTTATCTTTTTGATAAACCAGTCATTGTTTAATAGCATGCTATTTAGCCTTGAAGTGTTTAATTTTTTTCATTGTAGCTGATTTTGACTTTTATGCAGTTGTGATTTGAGAAGATGCTTGATATGATTTCTATCTTTTTGAACTTGAAGAGACTTTGCCTGTGTCCTAATATGTGGTCCATCTTTGAAAATGACCCATGTGCACTTTAGAAGAATTTATATCAGTGACAATCAGGTAAATGTTCTGAAGATATCAATTAATTCCATCTGATCCAGTGAGCCATTTAGGATTGCTGTTTCTTTTATGATTTTTTTGTTTAGAGGATTTATTCAGTGGTGTTAGTGGGGTATTAAAGTCCCCTCCTATGACTGTATTGTTGTTGATCTCTTCCTTGATATCTTCCAGAAGTTCTTTTCTGTATTTGAGTGCTTTTGCATTGAGTATATATATTTTTACCACAATTATATCCTCTTGTTGAATTGCTCCCTTTAGTATTATGAAGGCCCCTTCCTTATCTCTTGTTATGGCCTTCACTTTGAGTTTTAATATGTCAGATATAAATATTGCTGCCCCAGCTTTTTTTTTACTTCATTTCCATTTGCCTGAAAAGATTTTTTCAATCCCTTCACTCTCAATCTGTGTAAGTTTTTCATTCTGAGGTGGGTTTCCTATAGACAGCATATATATGGGTTATGTTTTCTTATCCATTCAGCTATCATATATCTTTTGATTGGGGCATTTATTCTATTTACATTTAAAATTATTACTATTATTAGGTACTTGTTGATCATCAATTTTATTCTTTATTCCTGTATTCCTTTCCCCTTCCTATTTCTTCTTTTTATAGCAGAACCTTTAGCATTTCTTTCATAGCTGGTTTGGTGGTAATAAACTTCCTTAGGCCTTTTTGTCTGTGCCACTCATAATTTTACCTTCAATTTTGAATGACAGTCTTGCTTGGTATAGTATTCTTGGATTCAGTCCCTTGCTTTACATGACCTGGTATATTTCATTCCATTCTCTTCTGGTCTGATGTGTTTCTGTTGAGAAATCAATTGATAGTCTTATGGTAGATCACTTGCAGATAACTTCCTGTCTCTCTCTGGCTACCTTTAATATTCTTACTTTTTCATTGGTGTTAGCCAATTTAATTATACTGTATCTTGGTGTCAGTCTTCTTGGGTTCATCTTGTTTGGGACTCTATGAGGTTCTTTGAGTTGTGTGAGTTTTTTTCTTCCCAATATCATGGAAGTTTTCTGCCATTATTTCTTCAAACATGTTTTCTATTCCTTTCTCAGTTTCCTCTCTTTACACCTATAATGCAGATATTGTTTCATTTTGTATCGACCCAAAGCTCCCTTAGGCTCTCCTCCTGTTTTTTAAGTTTTTTTTTTCCAGATGCTGCTCTGCTTGAATATTTTTTCTTACCTTGTCTTCTATCTCACTGATGCAGTCCTCAACTTCTTCTAATCTACTGTTGATCCTTTCTATTTTCTTTAGTATTGCAGCTATGTTATTCTTCTTTTTTCCTTGGTTCTTTTTTTTTCATTTCTTCTTGGTTCTTACACATCTTGTTGAATTTGTCTTCCATCCTTTTCAACGTCTTTATAATTATTGTTCTGAATTCTTTCTCTGACAAATTGCTTGCCTTCATTCATTTATTTCCACTTCTGGTGACTCCTCTTTTCTTTTGTATGGGGGCCGTTTTTTTGTCTCCTCATTTTTGCTCCTCTCAGGGTGTCTGGTTATGTGGCTCACTCTCTACTGCATTGAGTTAAAGGTATGCAATACAGCTTTACAAAACACAACACACAAAGGCACAAAAACATGAATGTATTTGTGATACCAATTACCCCAAATAAGGGTGACCACCAGAGAAAAGAAAATTAGGAGAGATAAAAGAGCACAAAAATTATACTTAGAAAAGGAAAAAATGTAAGAGAGAAAAGAAAAAAAAGCATGGGAAAACAATATATGTATATGGGAGAAAACTCCAAAAAAAAAAAAAAAAAAAAGAACAACCAATCCAAAAAATGCAAACAACAAACACTCAGAAAAGTAGGAGGGAAGCTGAATCTAAAGAGGCAGAGCTTATTTTCAGAAGGTAAAGTCAAGGAATTGAATGAATGAGGAAATTACCAAGATACAGATTAGAGGTGGTCAAAATAAAATGAGTGTATAAGAAGAAAAGTAAAAAACAAAGTATTAATAAAAAGAAAAGAATAATTGAAAAAATAATAATTAAAATATATATTATATATCTTTACTAATAATATTGTAATAGGCAAATTGGCTGGGATGTCATTACATAATGACCAATCAGGACAGGGGCAGGGCCATGACAGAAAGCTCTCAGCACATCTACACTGGGCATCCGAAGGGCACAGAGAGGAAAGGAGAGCAGATAGGCAGTTAGGAGGTTCAGGACAGGAGGGGAGAGCACATAGGCAGTTAGGGGGATCAGGCCAAGAGGGGAGAGCAGATAGGCAGTTAGGGGGATCAGGCCAGGAGGGGAGAGCAGATAGGCAGTTAGGGGAATTAGGCCAGGAGAGGAGTGCAGCTAGGCAGTTAGGGGGATAAGGCAAGGAAGGGATTTCAGCTAGGCACTTAGGGAGATGAGGCTGGCAGAGGAGAGCAGTTGGGCAATTAGGGGGATCTGCCCAGGAGGGGAGAGCAGTTAGGGAGATCAGGCCAGCAGGGGGGAGCAGTTAGGCAGTTAGAGAGATCAGGGCATGAGCGGAGAACAGTTAGGCTATTAGGGGAATTGGGCCAGGAGGGAAGAGCAGTTAGGGCAGTGGTTTTCAACCTTCTGGCCCTTTAAATACAGTTCTTCATGTTGTGACCCAACCATAAAATTATTTTTGTTGTTACTTCATAACTATAATATTGCTACTGTTATGAATCATAATGTAAATATCTGATATGAGGATGATCTTAGGCAACCCCTGTGAAAGGGTGATTTAACCCCCAAAGGGGTCATGACTCACATGTTGATAACTGCTGAGTTAGGGGGATCAGCCTGGTAAGGGGGAACAATTAAGACCATCAGGCCAGCAGTTGGGAGCATCAGGTAGGCAGGCAGATGAGCGGTTAGAAGCTAGTCATTCTAGATTGTGAGAAGGATCCTGGGTTGGAGGGGGTGCAGGCTGGGGTGAGGAATCCCACCCTTTGTGCATGAATTTCAATCACTGGGAGATATATATATATATAACAAAAATTTCCCTTTCTTTAATATATTTATGTGTTCATCTATTTTTGGAAAAGGAGAATAAAGAGAAGATAGTCCTGAGTTGGTGATTGAATTTAATTACACTATTAATAGAAGAAGAGAATAAGTGAGGAGAGGGAAAAGAAATCTAATCTAATAAAAGAATAATATGCAAATTGACCCTCACTCCCTTATACCTAAGCCATGCCCACCAGCCAATCAGAGCTGCTGTATGCAAATTAACCCAGCCAAGATGGTGGCCGGCAGCCACAGAGCTAGAGAAAACAGGAGGCTTCCGTTATGGAGGAAACTGCCTGCCTAGGCTGGCTGGGCATCTGCTGAAGGCAACAATGTTTCAATTATAGAAGCCACGGAGCTGAAGCAAACAGGAGGCTTCGTTGCCTGCCTAGGTCTCTGCTCAAGACAACAAAAATTCAATTGTAGAAGATAAATAAACCCCAGAAACCTGATTCCAGCCAGCCTGGCTGGGACGTTGGGTCAATGGGAGCTGTGGGCAGCTTGAAAACGGCCCCCAGCCCCTCACCTAGGCTGGCCACACCCCCATGGGGTGAGGGTCCTCACTGGGGGGCTTGACCAGCCTGCAAACAGCCATCAGCCTCTCACCCAGGCTGACCAGGCATGCCAGCAGGTGGACACCCCCTGAGGGGTCTCAGACTGCGAGAGGGCACAGGCCGGGCTGAGGGACCCCCACCCCCAAGTGCACAAATTTTTGTGCACCAAGCCCCTAGTGTATAAAATAAAGAAAACAAAAACAAAAAGACAAACTAAGAAACACTCAAACAAACAACAATAAGGAGAAACGGATAAAGAAAAAAATTTAGGCTAGTGAAGGAAGAGAAAAGAGAAGTGTTCATGACTTGGAACAGGGGAGAGGAAATTAGATATATGAGTAGGCTAACAAAGACTACATTAATAGTAAGACATCAATAAAACAGATAAAGGAGGTCAGTTTTTTACAGGGAATAAAAAGATAGGACAGAGAAAAACTAAAGCAGGAATAGGAGAAGAGAAACAGGATGACAATGAGAAAAGTGAGGAAGAAAGTGTTGGCATAAAAAAATGAGATAGAGTAAAATAATGATAAAAAACAAAAATAGAATGTAGAACACTAATCCAAAAAAGTTAAGAAAATGGTAATAATAAAAATAATAAGATAATAATAAAAAATAAAATAAAGTGAAAAACAATTTTTAGTTTCTTAAGTAAATGTTCCATGTTCCATGGTGGCAGGTTTAAGATCCCTCTCTATTGTTCTGCCTGCCACATCTCAGTTTCTTGTCAGGTAGTCAGCACAGTGTTAAAGTTCCCAGTGATCCACTGCTCCTCTGTGTCATAAGCCACAACCTTGGTTTCAAGTAGGCAGAATCAATATTCTCATTTTGTTTTTCTGCCTGCTTTCAGCCATATTTACACAAGCTTCTATTTCTGAAACAGCCCCTAAGTGGTGGTGTTTCTATATTACTTTCAGGGACCAAATGGTCCCTCAACCTAATACCTCAAGGTTCCTTTTTCTGCTATGCTCAAGACTGGGTGTGGCTGCACTGCTCAGGAGAACCTGGTCTTCAGGAGAAAAATGTCTGTTCAGGCTTGGAGGTATGGACTGTCCCAGAGCTGGCTCCCTGCTTGTCTCTCCCTATTCTGCTCTGCAGTTTCCACCAAAAACCACCTTCCCCTGCAGTCTCAATGAGTATTTTTTAATTGAAAGATCCTGTGCACTGGGTTTATCAAGTAAAAGCAAGGAAGTTATAAAGACAGAGCAATGTGCTGCCTCTCATCTTTCTTCCTCCAGCACTGAACTCAGGCTGCCTTTCTGGGCACAGTTTCCCATGGTTGTGGTCTTAGATCTAGAGTCCCCTGCTGCTAGCAGCCTGTGGACCCCCTTCCACATTCAAGAGCTACACTGACCCCAAGGGATTCTAATTTGGTGCAACGCAGTCTCCCTCTGAGACTCTAGTCCCTGTTGCATGTATTTCTCCCTCCAGCCCAGATCCCGATCTCACCTCTCTCCAGACAATCTCTGGCCTAGCCATCCACAGATTGTTTCACCAGCTGTGTTTAATTCACCGGGTGGATGTCATTCAATTCAGCTGTTCCTTCTATCTGCTCTGTGAGAAGGCTCAGGACCCATCTGTCTTTTTGGCCACCACTTTGTCTCCCCCTGGACAAACTTTTTAGGTGCCCATGGCTGAGGAGGCTGGAGTCTCAGTGTTCATAGGTTCACAACCAAGGTAGCTGGTCCCTGAGCATTGTGGCTGTAGGGTTCCAGGTGGTATCTGATGTCTCCCTGGGTGAAGGCAAGGCTGGGCTTTTGATCACAGCTGCTCATCTCTTCAAGATGGCATGGTTTCTGTGGCAGAGCCGGCCACTCTGGGATATATTTAAGCAGTAGTAGAAGCTTCCTGAGCAGGGGTGCCTGGTTTGCCAGTCTCCAACAGTCCTGTGGAATATAACTGTCCCTCTCACAAATACACACACTTCTCACACATCCACATACTCTCTTTTTCTTCTCACTCACTCACACTATCTTGCTCTTGTCGGCTGCTACCTTGGATCTCCAATTAAACTCATATTTTTCTTAACATCTTTCCCCTTTTTCTCCTTGAATCAAAGCCCAGGGCTCTCCTGGTGTCCCCATTAGTGACAAAGAGTTCTACTGAGGTACATTATACCAATATTAGACTATAGGAGATTAAAAGTAACATAAACTAATTTTCCCCCAAACAGACTTAATGAAAGCTCAGTAGTGCTTTGGAATTCTGGTACTTGGAACAATTGTCAATGGGAGAAAAAGAACCCCAAATTCAGAAAACCCAAAAGCACACTTTGATTGTTTGACAACATAAGCAAACTACTGATAAAAGTGTCCAGCATTTATTTTCTTTTCAGAATGAGGACTGGGAAACTAGAGAAGTAAGTCAAGAGACGAGGGCAGCAGAGCCACCTGGCAGGGGCACCTGAGACGGCTCAGCATCTCTGCCACTTGGAGTGCAATTCAAGACATCATGCCTTTGATTTCTAAGCTCTTGCTCTAAGCTCTGCATTGGGTTGGTAACCTGAGTGAGGTCCCTCCCTCTACACTTTGGGAGCCAGCATGTGATCTGGCGGGGCTCTTGGGCTAATGGTTTGTATTTCAGGGGTGGGGACTTTCAAATGGGGCAATTTTGGCAGGCAGCCCAGATTCTGGAATGTGTGTGCTCTGCCTGGCTAGTAATGTAGCATCAAGTTCCATGTGAGTGCAGAGAACAATGGGCATGGGCTCTAGGGCTAATTAGGTGTGTGAAGGTCCTGGGGGGAGGGAAGCTCTTTCTTAGGCTGTATGCTTGGCTGGGCTGCTGGTGTCACTGCCCCTGCCTCTGGGGAGGTTGCTTGAAGCCTTGCAGGCTTCAGGAGCCCCACAGGTACAATGGCATATCATAGAACTGGACTCAAATGGCAGGAATCAGACTTGTGACTTGTGTCACATGGGTGGCCCGTGATGACATTGAATCAGGAAATGGTCTGTGCAAAGCCATCGTGTTTCTTTTGGCACACTTGTACGCCTGCTTGTGAATAACTGTGGGAGCAGGCACAGATTCCTGCCCCAAGACCAGGTGTACTTAGATCTGACAACTCTGAGTACTCAGACTATTTAATTTTTTTTACAGAGGGAGAATTGCTCTTTCTATATCAACGTGTTTAGTATTTCAGAGGGGCTGGGGGGTTGGCTGAGATGAAGGCCAGACTGTGGAAGGCTTCAGTGTTCATGAAACATGAGCCAAAATATTGGGGGGAAATGTCCCCCACTAGAGTTAGTGGAATCTTAGGTTTGAGAGACTCAAAAAAGTCTTAAATATTTGACAAGGGGAAAAACAATGATTTTGCATCCAGGATCATCTAACTCAATTCAGGATAATTCAGATTAAATAAAGTTAAATTAAGAATGTTATTTATTTAATGAATATATTTAAATTAAGAATCTATAATAATAAAATCATAATATGCTATTTAGACCAGACAGCTGAACTACCTTCTGGACATCCTTCTGGACAACCTTCTGGATAAACCTAAAGCTGTGAGGGCTGAGGCAGCCACCATGGCTGCAAGGGCCGAGCCCCTTGCATGAATTTCATGCATTGGGCCTCTAGTCTTCTAATAAGAAGCTGTCCCCAGAGGCTATAAAACTTAAGCAGAGGTTCAACTTACATCTTTTAAGGTTTAGGAAATGAGAGTCAGCTGAATTCTCACCTTCCATGCCTTTTTAGTTTGGACGGAAGACGTGGGAGAAGTCTTAGAAGGCATGAATGAATTTTTTAAAAAATCTGGTTTTTGCACAAAACCTAACTTCTTTTCTTCTATAGTATTCTTGAAATTGATCCCAAATCACATTTTCTCTCTCATCAAGTGGGTCCCTCAATGTTTAAGACTTAGATTCTATTTTGGACAGCCTCAATTGGGCTAGAGTTGAGGAAATAGATATTTAAAATATTTTTATCCAAAGTTCTTCAAACAAACAAAAAAATTTAACATTGATGATTATTTTTCACAAGAGTGGGAGAATCAATGCTTATTAGTAAATCTGGAAAGTTATGCTCATTGCAGATCCTTGCTTTTCAAAGTGTGGTAATTGTACCTATAGAATGGGCCTCACCCGGGAGTAGGTTAGAAAGCCCAGACTTCAATTTTGACAGATTTCCAGGGATCTTGTTAAAAAACAGATCATGGGAATAAATAGGCACCTCTGTGTCTTAAATCTAAAATTCTCTCTTCTCTGCTCTCTCTATCACATTCTGCCCCTGCCCCTATTTGAACTGTTAATCCACAGAGACACACTGGACCATCCTTAGGACACCTGGAGTTTTCTCCTTATTAAGCATGTGAACTGATTTGACAGTTGGAGACCTTCCTGTCAGTAGTATTATAATAAGACATTCTCCTAAACAAAATTTGACAATTATTAACATGTTTAAACAGAAAACAATATTTACTAAGGCATTCTTTCTGAGGCTTAACAGAGCCTGTGGAGAGGGTAGGGTAGGAGTGAGGAGATAACGCTACCTGTAGCTCAAGGTAACATCAAAACTAAAAGTTAAAGTAAAAAAATACCTCTGTCTTAGAAGCTGGAAGTGGAAATTATTTTACACATACAATTGGTCAGTGATAACTTGTCAGTGAAGTGACTCCATTCAAGTAATAAGAGGCTGTGCCCAATAGCAGAGATTGTCTCTACCCCTGGTTCTGTGCCAAACACCCTTCAGTCAAGGATGGGGAACACTTCAACAAACAGGGCTGTTTCAGCTCCCCAGGACTGTGATGGCAGGGACCAGAGGATTTGTGGCCACTGTGTCCTCACTGTATGACACAAAGCTTGATCAATGAACCTCAGCAATATTTTCAACTAGTGTCTGGGGCTGAAAAATGTCTAAGTCTTTGGAAGCTATGAATGTTCATTTGGCAGAATAGATGCAGCCCTCAAAGCATGTGCTTTCTTTTTTGTTACAAGCAGATGTGCAGAGGGGATGTGCAGATACTGAGTATGACTTGCAGAAACCCTGGATGCCTGAACCTAGGGTCTCCTGGACCTCCTGGACAAGGGATCTGTGAGAACTGTTACAACTCGGCTCATTTATTCAATATGCTTTTGCTGCCATCTGCAAAATGTATGTGAGCTGGGGCTGCACCTGCCCTGGTGAAGAGATGATATATAGCTTCTGACCCCTATGAGCTCCAGTTCAGCTGTGACTCATGTGCTTAAATAATGACACTATTAAACACACACTCAAAAGGACCAGAAGTATATGGAAGGCACTATTACCAAGTGCAGAGGAAGGAGCTTCCTGAGATGAGGATGGGAGGATATGGTTGGTGTCAGGGCCATAATGCCATCACAGACATTGTTTCTCAAGAATCAGAAACAATCTCAGAGTGACAACAGCTTAACAAGAGTTTTACATGTGCTAATTCATTTATTCTTCATAAAAACTGGTATATTATCCCATTTTCCAGGTTTGGAAACTGAGGATTGAGAGGTAAGATAACTGTGCAACTGGTAAGTGGAGAGCATGGCTTAAATGGAGGAGTGTCTCTCCAGGCTCTTTGTTCCTAAGCATAAGGCCAGACTTTTGCCCAGGAACAGGGAAAGGGCTGATGATAGGCAGGGGCTTGTTCCTATCTAGCTGAGTTATTGAAGGATTATTTTTTTTTATTGTGGTAAAATGTATATAGCATAACATTGAACCATTTTAGCCCTAACTGGTTTGGCTCAGTGGATAGAGCATCGGCCTGTGGACTCAAGGGTCCCAGGTTCGATTCTGGCCAAGGGCATGTACCTTGGTTGTGGGCACATACCCAGTAGGGAGTATGCAGGAGGCAGCTGGTCGATGTTTCTCTCATCTCATCGATGTTTCTGACTATCCATCTCCCTTCCTTTATGTAAAAAATCAATAAAATATATTAAAAAAAAGAAATTGAACCATTTTAACCATTTCTAAGTGTGCAGTTCAATGGCATTAAGTACATTCACATTGTTGTGCAACCATCACCACCATCATTTCCAGAATGTTCTTATTTTTGCAAATAGAAGTTCTGTCCCATTAAATACCAATTCCTCATCGAAGCCCCTGGCAACCACAGTTCTACTTTCTGTCTCCATGAACTGGATTGCTCTGGGTGCCTCATATAAGTAGAATCATGCAGTTTTTTTCCTTTTGTGACTGGTTTATTTCACTTAATATAATGTCCTCAAAGTCCATCCATGTTGTGGCATGTGACAGGATTTCCTTCCTTTTTTCAATCTGAAGATTATGCCATTACTAGAGGCCTGGTGCATGAAATTCGTGCATTGGGGTAGGGGGTGTTCCTCAGCCCAGCCTGCCCTCTATCACAGTCTGAGAGCCCTCAGTGGATGTCCTACTGATGGCTTAGGGGAGTGGGGAGCAGGCCTAAGCAGCAGTCTGGCCTCCCTTTGCGGGAGTTGACCGGCAGGCTGATTGGAATGGTGTGGGCAGTGAGTGGCCAACCCTGCCCCCAATTGCGCCAGGGCCACTGTTGGCCTCCCTCTGCAGAGGCAACCCCACAAGGCCTATCTGGGGATGGTGCTGGGCAGCCCTGCCCAGAATTGCTCCACTGCTGCTGCCGCCCATGGCCTTTCCCTGTGGGAAATGACCAGGTGGGTTATCAGGGGATGGTGCCAGCCCCCATCACCCTGCCACCACTGGTTGCTGCCACCACCCCCCCATTGCCATCCCCTCCCTCTTCCCACTGGCATGTCTGGTGACAGCTGCTCGCTGGCCCTGCCCCCACTGACTGGTTGTTCCACTGTTTGGTTGATTTGCATATTACACTTTTATTATACAGGATATGTATAGGCCACATTTTGCATATCCCTTTTTCTGATAGTAGATATTGCCTTGCTTCCATCTTTTGGCTAATATGAATTGAGGGATTTTACTCTGGGGAATGACTTAGTGAGATTTACATTTTATTTTTAGTGTAATTTTATTTTTTGTTAATCCTCATCTGAGTATATTTTGACATTGATTTTTAGAGAGAGTGGGAGGAAAGGAGAGAGAGAAACATCAATGTGAAAGGGACACATCAATTGATTGCCTCCTGCACACACCTAGTCCTGGGGTTGGGGATTGAACCTGCAACAGAGGTATATGTCCTTGACCAGAGTTGAATCTAGGACTCTTTGGTCCATGGGTTGACATTCTATCCACTGACCAAACCAACTAGGGAAAAATTTACATTTTAGAGGTGAAGAGGGAACATCTCTGATTACAAAAGCAGAAGTCATGTCTCCCTCACATTCACAATTCTGGGAACAGTGCTTGGCATATAGTAAGGTCTCAATGAATGAACTAGTGACTCTACTTGCAGAAGTCTCTTTATACCTAAGAACTGAAGTAAAGTAAATGAAATGGAGACAAAATAAAATATTATACCTGAAAGTACATAGAAGCTATGAAGTTAACACACAGTCCAGTTATTATCCTCACTATTTTCTCTACGATTATGATAACCTTGAGTGCATTGTTTCTGAATTCAGAATCCAACAGATATATTTGTGCAACTTTATTAAAGCATTCTCATTCTCTCATCACAATTTCTTTCATTAAGAAATTTCAAAAGTTACCTTAATTATTCAAGTGAGTTTATATAAAATATTTGGGAATTAAATTTGCATAAAGGATGCTTTTCCTCTAGCTTGAAAGTGAAATACCTGAGTATTTCACTTGAGTTTACAAAGATTAGAAATCCCAATTACATTAAAATATTCTGTTGTGCCTGACAGAATGGCTCAGTTGATTGGAGTGTTGTCTTGTACACAAAAAAGATTGCAGTTTCAATTCCTGGTAAGGGCACATACCCAGGGGAGACTTTATTTCTGGTTGGGCACTCAGGGAAGGCAACCAATTGATGTTTTTCTCTCACACACCAATTTTTTTATTTTATTTTTTCCTCTTTCTCCTTTCCTCTAAAATCAGTGAACATAGTCTTGAGAGAGGATTAAAAAATAAATTCTTTTGTGAAAAGTTGCAAGCACATAAAAGTAGGGTAATAGAGCACAGTGCACATTATATCCATCACCCAGATTTAACAGTTATTGATATCTTGCTGCTCTGGTTAAACCATCTATGCATAATTTTTTAATTTAAGATATTTAAAAAAATATCTGTGCCATTATTTTATTATTTCTGTAGGCTTCAGACTGTATCTCTGAAAAGTATGACATTTCCTTTTATAGTCACAATGTCATTTGCATACATAAAATTAGTATTATTTGCATAACCAAATTTCTGTAATTATCCCAGAAATGTGTTCTTACACAATTCAATTGAGGCTGCATGTCTTAGTTCAGGTTGCTATATCAAAATAATAGGCTTAAATAAAAAACATTTATTTTTCACAGTTTTGGAGGCTGAAGGTCGAAGATTATGGTGCTGATAAATTTGGTGTCTGGTGAGACTCTCTTCCTGCATTTGCAGAGAGCTATCTCATTGCCATGTCCTCACATGGTGGAGAGAGAGGGGGCTCTGGTAACCTCTTCTAATAAGTGTTCTAAACCATCATGGGGCTCCCCACTTAGACCTTATCTAACTTAATTACCTCTCAAAGGTCCTATCTCCTAAGACAATCACATTGGGAATTGGGGCTTCAACATATAAATTTTGGGGGACACAAACATTCAGTCCATAACACTCCATAAATGTATCACTCATTTAACCCTATATAATAAAGAGGTAATATGCAAATTGACTGTTGTGCCCTCACACAAGATGGCCGCACCCATGTGGTCAAAGATGGCCACCCTCATGTGGTCACAAGATGGCCACCACAAGATGGCCAGCAGGGGAAGGCAGTTGGGGGGCGACTAGGCCTTCAGGGGAGGATAGTTGGGGGGAGGGATCAGGCCTGCAAGGGAGGGCAGTTGGGGGCAACCAGGCCAGCAGGGGAGGGCTGCAGAAATGTTATTGTTGCAGAAATGGGGTCAGTTGTCTTGTAGATGACCTCACATTCTGGATTCGTCTGTTAACTTCCCTCTTTAATCATTAGACTTGTTCCTATAAATGGAGGTGAACTCTCAAGGGATTGATGAGGTTCAGGCTCATCCTTTTCTGGGAGGAGTATTTCATAGATGGTTCTGTTTCCTATGGCCTACAATGGGAGGCTCACAACATCTGATTGCCCCACCTTAATGCTGCTCAGAATCATTATGGATTCAGAGAAATCTTTAAAAATATATAGTAAAATTTTTTTCTTCTTATTCCAAAAGTAGGACATTAATTGTAAAAGATTTAAAACATACAAGATAAGCAAAAGAAAATCATCTTAAAGTCCTACTTTTAGATAAATGCTATTAAAATTTTGATCTAGATCCTTCTAGTATTTCTTCATAATATAGAATACACCATAATCATGCTTCCACTTACTGTGAAAATTTTTCTTTCTTAAAATATTCTTTTTTTGCATCATTGCCTGTCAAATCCTTTTGTGGTGTAGTCAGAATTTAATTGACTTATGTACACTTCATGAAAATCTCCATTCAGATTTTCAAATGGCCGTTCAGATTTGGTCCTAAACCACTCTGAGAGCAAGTGATGACTGCCCATTTACTTGCTTCCTGGAATGCTGCTCCTCTCTTCTGGGGGTGAAGCGTTGGGAGTTGTGAAAGGTTGGGGTTAGGGTAGTAGGTGTGCAGGTGGGGTGAGGGAAGAGTGCTCCAGACTAGGTGCCAGTTGAGAGTCTTCCTGAAGTGTTGAAATATATCTTCTGTGTCTTACCAAATACTGTACAATGTCCTGGTGTTTGACATCCAGTTCCACAGTCTAATGACTGATATTATTTCCCACCTCCTTATGGTCAGGGACCAGAACTAGCAGCTTCGGGGGTTCTTGGGAGCCTGTTAGTAATAAAGGATCTCAGGCACCCCCAGAAGGAAAGGGCAAGATTCATGTTCTAAAGCACTTTTACTCAGTAAATGCCTGGAAAGGTGGTCCATCACGAGGTTCGCATGGGATGAACATGTTCAATGCAGCTGTGGAGGAAGTCTTAGTGACCAGCCACCTGGCCTTTCTTTCTGAGAAAGAATAAAGCTATGCTGGGCCTTGTGGAGGCAGTCCAGCAGGGGTCTGGGTCTGCAGTACAGATTTGTCTTGATGACTATGAGATGTTAGTTACAAGTGGTCCAATCTTTGGTGTCTTCTTCAGAGTGATAAAACCATTTTTTTTATTTCATAGGGGATAGTCTGTGGCTTAAATAAAATCAGGCACGTGAAGCACTTAGCACAGTCCCCGGCACATGGTAAGTGCTCCATCAGCTATTGTTTTGTTTTTGTTTTTTTTTTTTTGTGTGTGTGTGTGTGTGTGTGTGTGTGTGTATTTTAATGAAGAGGTGTAGAGAGCAATAGATAACGGATAAACATTACTTTGGGGAATACCATGTTGTTGAACTTTTTCCTCCTAACTTCAGCTGTAAAGAAGGCAGCAATTACCTTAGCTGTAAACCATTTTAGGTAGAATGCATCCACGTTATGTTCAGAACAACCACTCCTTAGGATCACATGCTGACTTATTATTTCATCCAACTGAGAAACAAAACAAAACAATTCAACTTCCCCTCACCCTTTTAAAAATGGTCTTTCTCCTCAATACAGACTGAGGCTTAAATATGCTTTGATACCAAAGATACTGTATTTACAAGGAAACTTTGTCTTTATGAAGCTCTGTCTCATTCGGTTATATAGTTTTCTATGAACGGCACAACAAAATGGCCATAAGTTACTCAGTTGACCTCACTTTTTGAAATAAATGAAGTAAACTGCTACCAAATGCAGTATGGACTTTTTTAACCCCCTAAAACAAATATTTGTAAAACAAGCTTTGGTGGCATGAAGAACATGGTGATAGAAGCTTAGCATATGATAGCATGTTTCTTAAAGATGGATAATTAATTGTCGTCTGACAATTAAAAGTTGGATTCTTTCAGTCTGCAGGCAGACACTCTATCCACTGAGCCAAACCGGTTAGGGCTAAAAGTTGGATTCTTGTTCTGCAATCTAGCCCAAATGAGAAAAAGTACTTTTCATGGTTAAATTCTCTCCTTCTTGAGGAAAGCACATTATTTTGGGGGCATTATTTAGCTCCCGTGAAAGTAATAATAAATTGCCATCATAGAAATAAGTGTACCTAGTATGAACAACCCCTACAGTCTAGGAATTTTCTTAAGTAAGTGAAGGACCACCCTAAATTATTTTAACTTCAGAAAGTGGGAGCGTTCTTTATCACATCTGTGACTGCTCCTCCTGAGATTTTTTTCTACTTCAAGTTGCTGAGGAGAATTTGATATTTTCTTTGTAACTCTGATTCCAAGTTATTATTGAGTAGATTTGCTAACTATAGCATGATAAATACTCTTCACATCTTTCAGTGAAGTCCCATCTACAGCTGTCTTGTGGTCACTGAGGGAAGGAGGACAGTTTATGTCACGATGTAGATGGGATTCAGAATCTGTATTCCAGATTAAGAAGCCTAAACCCGTAACTTACCTGCTTGGAACATGTGGCAGAATCAGTAAGTATATACATTTCTAGAACATATAGGAATGGTTTATTTCTATATAATCTGTTGCAGAATTTGTCAGTAAGTCAGAAAGCTTATTATTAATGTTCATCACAATAATGTAACTGATTATACACATGTCCTAATTAATTCATACTTTTACATTTTCAAATATTATTAAGCCCACACAAACTCACAAACTAGGCATTTTCCCATTCTTAACTTACCTATTTGTTAAAAATCACTATGTCCTGATAATTTTGCATATTTTTACATTTCTTTTGTTTCCAAGGCTAACAATTCAAACTGATTTGCTTATCACCATATTCCAATTCTTTCACATCCTAGGAATACCCCCTCAAAGAAAAGATAGCACATATCCAATTTCCTTTAAACCCATGGCTTGATTCTTATTTCTCCTAACTTACAGACTCATGAGACATGAGACAATGTTTCTTTCTAAAGGACAGCATCTGCTATTCCTTTATCCCTCTTTTTTTTGAGTGATTTTTATTTATTTTCACAATCAATTTGTGTTCTTCACTGTCACAAACTTAGAAATATTGAGAAATAACTCTAAAACATTTGCTTAAGCCTCAGGAAGTGAGTGCAGAAAGGATGCATGCACATGCTATCTTTCCTTGGAGCTGAGTGCACAGCAGAGTATTGATGGTGCCATATCTTCAGGGGCTGCCCTTCCGGAGGTCTTTCCTGATGGTTGTCTAACTGGCAACTTAGTCTGAGGAACCTGGAAGGATGAATTTTTGTGTGTGAATATCACTCAGCCACAAAAATGTTTGTTTTGGGAATTTATAATGAAAGCCAGGAGCTGGAGAAAGTCACTATTTTATTTTTAGACTACCTAGTTACAAAACAGAGCCACTTTAGCCTTGCTGATTTTTCATGTTAGTAATAATGCTTCAGGTACAAAAGGCCCCTCACTTTTTTTTGTGGTAAAATAAACATAACATAAAATTTACTATTTTAACCATATTTAAATATTCAGTTCAGGGACATTAAGTGCATTCACATTGTTGTGCAACCGTCCTTACCATGTGATTCCAGAACTTTCCAAAATGAAACTTTGTCTCCACTTTTCTACTGTCTGTCTGTATTAATATGACTAGTTGGGGACCTCATATAAGTGCAATCATACAGTGTTTGTCTTTTTGTGACTGGCTTATTTGACTTAATACAATGTCCTCTATGTTTATCATATTGTAGCATGCAACAGATTTTCCTTTATTTTTAGTGCTAATATTACAATATTATTGCACATTATAATTTATGTGACATAGATAAATAATATCTCTCTATATAAAAGGCTAAGTGTCCATCCATCTGACCAGTAGCTATGACACACACTGACCACCAGCGAGCAGATGCTCAATGCAGGAGCTGCCATGATGTGTACTGGATATTTAAAAATAAACGGCAACATGAACCTGACACCAACAAACCAACACTCGGCTTCCCCCAAGTGTAAGGTGACCAGACGTCCTGTGGCAGGACAGTCCGATTTTTAACAATTTGTCCCGTATCTTGCGGCGTTTTAAAAAAGTCCTGATTTTTGGAAAGAATGCATGACAAGCTAGGGAATGGCAGGAGAACGGGAAGGGAATATTTGGTTTTCAGCAGCCAAGCGATCAATGGTGTCCCGCTTTACCAATGTTAAAATCTGGTCACATTACCCAAGTGGGACACAGGCCCTGTCACCACCTCGGAGCAACACCCCACCAAATTGCAGCCAATGCTGCCAAGACCCCATGGCACAAAATGTGGCCCACAGCCCAGCCCAGCCCAGGTAGGCCTTGGGTAATGATGTCATGTAGCAATGCCCAGCTTCCTCTCCCTAGTGACTAGCCTCTTTGGAGTTTTTTTCAGCCCTGGAATCTGACTTGCTTTATAGCCAGGAGCAAACATTTTACACTTTAACCAAATGTTTTGTGAAGCATTTTACCATGCTTCATCTGATTTGATGCTCACAGAAGTTCTGGAGTAGGTAGATAGGAGACTTGGTAGAATCCTATTTTCTTTTCATTAGCAAGACATGAATAGTGATATTAAAATATTTCTTCTAATTAATTTCTTTTCAATGTGCACTGGGACACTAGTAAATACATACATATATACATATATATCTTATCTAATAAAAGAGTAATATTGAAATTGACCATTTCTACAGGACGCCCAAGCCACGCCCACCAGCCAATCAGAGCAGCTGTATGCAAATTAACCCAGCCAAGATGGAGGCCAGCAGTCACAGAGCTGGAGTAAACAGCAGTCTTCTGTTGCATCAGGAGTAAACTGTCTACCTAGGCTGGCTGGGCCTCTCTCTG
The DNA here is from genome assembly GCA_004026665.1 of Murina feae. NCBI lineage: Eukaryota > Metazoa > Chordata > Mammalia > Chiroptera > Vespertilionidae > Murina > Murina feae. Next base: position 45,748 of record PVJC01000158.1, read on the forward strand.
CTCCAGGCAACATAGTTGCAATTATAGAAGCCACGGAGCTGATGCCAACAGGAGGCTTCATTATCTGCCTAGGCCTCAGCTTAAAGCAATAGTTTCTTCTTATAGAAGATAAATAAACCCCAGAAATCTGCTTCCAGTCAGCCTTGCTGGGACGTTGGGACAATGGGAGCTGTGGGCAGCCTGAAAATTTGAAAACGCCCCTCAGCTCCTCACTCAGGCTGCCCAGGCACCCCAGTAGGGACCCAAAACCTGAAGGGGCCATGGGAAGCCTGAAAATGGCCCTCAACCCCTCACCCAGGCTGGCCACACCCCAATAGGGTGAGGGTTCCCACTGGGGGGTTTGGCCAGCCTGCAAACAGCCATCAGCCCCTCACCTAGGTTGGCCAGGCATGCCAGTAGGTGGACATCCCCTGAGGGGTCCCAGACTGCGAGAGGGCACAAGCCGGGCTGAGGGACACCCTGAGTGCACAAGTTTTTGTGCACCGGGCCCTTCGTATAATATAATATTCCATTGTTTGTATATACAACATTTGATTTATCTATTCATCAGTACATGGACATTAGGGTTGTGTCTTCCATTTGGCTTTTGTAAACAATGCTGATGCAAGCACAGATGTACAAATATCTGTTTGAATCCCTGATTTTCTTTACCTCTGCGTATATACTCAGCACTGCAATTTCTGGATCATGTAGTAACTCTATTATTATATTTTTGAGGAAAGTCCACACTCTTTTCCACAGTGACTGCACCATTTTACATTTCCTCCAAAGAGTGCACAAGGGTTTTAATTTCTTCACATCCTTATTATCACTTGTTTTCTGTATTGTTTTCTTTAATAATAGCCATCCTAGTGGGTGTGAAGTGGTATCTCATTGTGGTTTTGATTTGCATTTGCCTAATGACTACTGACATTGAGCATCTTTTCATTGCTTATTAGTCATTTGTCTATTTTGGAGCAATGCTTTTGCTCATTTTTGAATCAGGTTGTTTGACTTTATTTACTCATTCATTCATTCAGGTGTTAGGCCTTTGCTTTTGCAGACCAGAGGGAGAGGGAAACAAATCAGTGAGTCAATCAGTATCTCTTAATCTTTATGAGTGCAACACTGTTTAAGCTGGTGTTCAATTATGATCATATAGCAATGCCTATCACAGATTCCAGGTAACAAGAGTTGATATTTTCTTGTAGCTAAGTCACTTGGAACTTACCAAGAAAATTACATGGGGTGCAAACCAAATTGAAGGAAGCCAGGAAGAAAATGAGTCTCCACATAACTCAGTAGGAAAGCTTTCTGATCAGAAAACTCCTCTTTCCCCTGGCACAAAAACCATCTGGGTCCTAACTTTATTCTTCAGATACAATCTACTAAGAAAGTAGTGTCTCTGGAACAAAATACACTCTGGCACTTAGGGCACTTTCAGATAAAAGCTTACATTCTTTTATTTCTTCCTCTCTTCTTCTGCTCCTTTAAAAAAAAAAAAAACCCATAACAAAAACAAACATTTTTTTGAAACTGGGGACTTAAGATGATTTAAGCTCATGTAAAGCCATCGTTAACATCACTCTTCTTCTACTACTATTCGGACCTTTACTCCTCACCGCTCTCTAAACACAGATAATTGCCATGGTAACCTCAGTGTTCCGGACTCTCATACATACACTTGCACCTTCCTTAAAGAAACACAGAACACAACAGTGTAGAATTAAACCAGTAAATCTCTTGAATGTTTTTTATTTGTTGTTACACAGTTGTCAGACTTTTGAGAAGAGCTGGACATTGTCATCTGCTGCCGATTGTACTTGGAAAAAGGAAATATTTGACCAGGCCCGTTGACATCCTGCCAGAAAATAGAGTCTTATTTGTAACATGGTGTAAGGAATGACTGATGGGTTTCTAGATTGCTAGTGTTTCTTTCACAGAAGAAAATGTCATTAAGGGCACAAAGTGCTGGATAGTATAGATTTTTATATGACACGTTCACTAGCCCAGTGAAATAAAAGTTATGATTACCCTAAAGTTGGTAAAAGTTTTAGCAAACATGTTTTTTTGGTAGTCTCTAATTTTATCTTTGCTTGTTTTTGGAAACATGCACAACAATTTTGTTGGGCCTTTAGTCTTTCTTTTTTCTTGGCTATGTAAACAAGTATTTTATTGCCCTATAAATACGGCATGAGTGGTTAACAGAATGAAACCCATATGACACTTTCATTGAGGCATCCTCAAGCATCTTCTGGGGGACTGGAGATGCAGCAAAGCTAACTAAAAAATAGTAATTACAAAAGCTTTCAGGAAGCCACATGCCCTCAGTTTTTAGTGTTTCACAGTGTTTGGTACATGTCTGGGAAGAAATCTCTCTCTGTAAGTCTACATATGATGATGACTCACTTTTCTACTAGCTATTGAAATGTAGGTCTAATGTTTACATCATGAGATATTCATGGTAGAGAAGAACCCTCTCTTGTTTGATTGCTTTCTTTTAAATTAAGAGTAGTAATAAATCTAACTCAACCAAAATAACAGCTGAACATTTCAAAGTAACATAGCAGTGAAGATGAACTTGAGCAGTGCATGATAAATGTATTTTTGTGCTTAGATTGGAATGTCTCCAAACCCTTATACTCCCACACCAATTTGGAAAGGTCTACCTGAGATTTTCATATCCTTAGTCTGAAGATTCATTTTTCATGTACAAGATATAGCCCCTTGGTTTTAAGGAAAATTATACTATACTTCAGTAGAAAGTACACAGAGATAATGCTGGAATGAGAAACTGTTTTTTAACCTGGCAAATTCCTTATTTGCCTTCCAAATCTACCATGCATACTCTTTTCTACTTTTTATATAATTTAATTATAATTCTATATAAGCCTGAATTCAATGAAGTAAGAAATAATTGGCAATGTTTTTTATTAACCATATAACTGTATGGGAGATTAAAAACAGATGTGACATAATTCTGACCTTTCCACTGCTGTCTTGTCAAAGAAAATGATGCTTGAAACATCAGTATAAGAGAGCCTCTCCTTGAATCTGACCACCTAACTATATGTGCTCTGCTTTTTTGGGCATAGGCTAGGGTAGTCAGGGATGCTGCATGGAGGAGGTGACCTGAACAGATTCATGAAAAATGGGTAGAATATGGAGGAAGACCAAGTAATGACATGAGAATTCAGTTGGTTGATGGACCTCTGTTTGAAGTAAACATTGTTTCATTTCCGGATTCAAAAGAACCCCAGATGCTGGATGACATAGAGATCTCCAGAGTTGGGAGTGAATAGAAGGATGGTCAAATCAGGACTGGGAGATCAGGTTACCTAAGTCTCACACTTGCCATGAATTCGCCTGCAACAAGGAAAGTGACTGAGCTTTGCCCCTTCCCAGAATGCCTCTTCACCCTCAAAATCTCAGTTCAAATACTGCTTCTCATAGGATTCATTCTTTGATCTCTGGGAAGGCAGAAACCAACTTTCCTTGCAAGCATTTATAATCCTTTGTTCTGTGCTTTTCATTTGTGTTACTATTTAATTATCTATGTAATCTCTATTAGACTATGAACTCCATGAGAGCAGAGACTGTTGTCTGGCAGTGCTGAATCCTATATCTGTAGTACCTATTACTTAGCACATAGTAGGAGCTCAACAATAAATGCTGGTGTGGCAATCAGGTGGGCTTATTCATGTCTGTGAATGCTCTTTATGTATGTGTTTACCTGTTCCTGATTCTTGTACTCATTTCTATCCCACCTTTATTCAGTTTTCATCATCCTGCTGTGCACTCTTCCTATGGGCTCTTAAACGGCTTTGCAGTCTGCTGTTTTGGCCTTTGTCATATGGGCAACTGTTTTTATGGCCAGAGAAAACCTCAAAAATTTAAATCTGATCATATTGCCCTCTACCTAGGTGAAAGCATCCTTCCTGATGTGGGTTCTGCTTTTCTGACTCCTGAAGCACTTGACCTGTCCTATGGCACCTTTACCTTTTGAGACCTTCCTTCAGTTGCCTGAACTCTCCACTGAATCGCACTCCTCTAATTTCATACATACTTTTCCTATGGACAGCAATATCTTTGCCCTCTCTCTTTTGTTTGGAAAAATAATATTCATTCTCTAGACCGAACCCAAGTAGCTGCCTTCATTAGGACATCTACAATCAACTCAGTGATTCTTTCTTGACCATCAACTGTGCCAAGCAGATAGCTCTACTTTTTGCTCTTATCACAATTTTCTTTTCATGACTATTTCCTCTCATTAGACTGAGTTTCTGGAGAGTACAGAGCATGCTATTCATGACTAATCCCCATTTTGCTTCCATCATTTAATACAGTAAATGTCAATAAATATTGTGAGTGAATGAATGAATAAAGGAAAATCTCTCTTATTGTTCTTACCCACATTTCAGGAATTTACTAATTTTTTCCAGGAATGCCTGCTCCTCTCCTAAGCTAGATTTCAAGCTTTTGGAAGCAGAAATAATATTTTAAAGTCTCTTGATATATCACTTTGTGCTAATTGCACATAATAAGATACCTCTAAACATTTGTTGATTGATTGAACACTAGAAAGACAACCCTTTGAACATATATTTTATATATAAAAATAATTTTGGCTTGAAATCATATTGTTAGAAAAACACTAGGAAATATAATTTTCCACATCATCTGTGGAAAATGTAATTTTTACTAATATATCTCCAATTCTTTTCAGAGGTTGTTCCTTTTATATTCAAGCACAAAATTCCAACAGAGGTTTTTAAAAGTGTTGTTATCTTTAAAATAAATTTATTTCAATTAATGAAAATTTTTATGTAAGTTTGTAATTTTTCCTAAAACATGAATTAGAGATTCAGTAATGGATGATTGCAATAAAAATTAAGATTTTGTGTTTTGGAACTAGGAATGGTTAAATAAATTTCATGAACATACCTGTCACTGAGAATTAAAGAAAACCTAGCAGAATCATTAGAATTGGACCTGAGTTGAGTGGAAATTGTCAAAAATTATTTAGGTGAGTGGTTGTCAGAATGTGGTTCCAGACTAATTGCACCAGTATCATCTGAGCTCTGGGTAGAACTATAAATTCTCAGGCTCCAGCTCTGACCTATTGAATCAAGAACTTTGGGGATGGGGAATCTGAATTTTATAAGCCCTCCAGGTTATTCTGATGACTCCTAAAGTCTGAAAACCACTGCTTTAGAGGAAACTTTCCCTTAATCCAGTGTCTTGCCTTCTTAACAGAGAGCCATTCAGCTTCTGCTTGGCTTCTTCCATTAAGCAAAGACCTTGACTCAGAATAAGGGAGCCTGATTTTGAATAGATTTGATCAGTAAAATATTTTTCCTGCCTCCTTGTAATTTCCATTCTCTGAGCTATATTTTCCATGACACTACCTGGAGCGCCCATGCTCCCTCTTTGTGTACTTTCCTAGAGGATAAACTCCGGTCTCTGCAGTGTCCTTTGGATGTATTTTTGCTTAACTGGATTCTCCTTAGCATTTCAGGTTAGGGCTGAACAGAATGGACATAATATTTCTATCCATGTGGATAAGGGTTGTGTTCAGATTTTTTGTCCATAATGTCATAGTGTTGACTCATATTGCTCTATATATAAAATAAAAACATAAACAGAAAAAATCTAATTGGTGTACCTAAGCCACTGGCAGTCAACAAGAAAAATGGTTCATGTCACCATAAAGTTGATGCTCTGCTCAATCTTATGAATTCTCATCTTTCACTAATATGGATGGTAATAGCTATTGATTTCCACAGATTGAGAATGTCATTTTGGTCAAAGTGATTTACAGTGATTCCTTTTTAATTAGGACCAGTCTGCTTAAACCATTAGCAAAATGGAAAATGGGTTGAAAGTCAGGAGAATCTATGCTTAGAAGACCTAAAGATTTTTACCTGAAGAAAAAGTTGTCGGACAGTGTGTGATAAAATAAAAGAGGATCATAAATATTAGTTGTAATATGGCTGTTACACCTATTGAGGATGTCTGTGGGTAGTTGGGGTGGGAACTTGTCCATGATTAGTCTTATAAAATACTGATGGAAGAATACATTGAAGAATTCCTTACTTTATTTCATTAAAAATACATTCCTTTGGTTTCAAAGTATTGGTTTTACAGCCTTGGCCAGTGTGAGAGGAATTGTGGATAAGGTAAGGAAAGTGACAACACAAGTGCCAATTGGAAATGAGAATCAGAGAGAATAGGTAAAAAAAAAAATCAGGCTTCTAGATGGAAAGAAAGAAGTGAGAATAAACTTTGACTATTTTGAATTTCACATAAAAATAAATGGGTGAAAGGGAAAGGAAGTCAGGAAGAAGCAAGACAGATGAGATGGAATGGCTCATGTTCAGTAGAGGCAGTGCTAGACCCTGGAGTGAGGGCAAAGTTGGTGGTTGAGTCTTGCACACGGGCATGTCACCTTTATTTTATTTTAAACTAGGGGCCCGGTGCACAAAAATTTGTGCACTCGGCGGGGTTGGGGGGGTACTTAATCCCCGCCTGTGTTCTCTCACAGTTTGGGATCCTGGAATCCATTGGGGCACACAGCACACACGAAGGGCACATCTCCCTGTGTGCTGTGTGCCCCCCACCGATTTCCAGGCCTCAGCCTCAGGGGCGGAGCTGGCTCAGATCCTCCGCCTCCCCCCCACCCCCAGGCTACCCAGCCGCCTGGAATCCATGGGGGGGGCACGGGCACTCAGGGAGGCTATCCCTCCCTGAATGCCCGTGCCCCCACCCCATCACAGATCTACTTCCAGCTGCAGGGCAGCCTGAGGGCCTGGGCTGCCCTGCCACCTGAAATCAATCGCGGGAGCACGGGCACACATGCCTCTGTGCCCGAGCCCCCGCGATCACGGATCTACTTCCAGCTGCAGGGCAGCCTAGGGGCCTGGGCTGCCCTGCCGCCTGAAATCAATTGCAGAGGCTCCGACACTCATGGAGGCGTGTGTGCCTGAGCCCCCGCGATAACGGACCTACTTCCAGGCTATTTCTGCCTGGAGGTGTGGGGCTGCGAGTGGTTGCTCCTCCAGCCCCTCCAACCGTGTGGCCTGCAGAAAGGCAACAGATGGTGGCAGTGGACACGGGAGGCAAGCCTCCAGGTGTCCGCCACCGCCATCTTGGCTGGGCTAATTTGCATACAGCCGCTCTGATTGTCTGGTGGGCGTGGCTTACCCCGTCCCGGAGAAACGGTTAATTTTACTATTTCGCTTTTATTAGTTTAGATTTTATTTTATTGTTTAAAGTATTACAAATAGTAGTAAATATGTCTCCTTTTTTCCCCCCATTGATCTTCCCCCGACCTCCCCTACCCGCCAGCACATGACCTCACCGACCAATGTCTTGCATCCATTGGTTATCCTTATATGCATGCATACAAGTCCTTTGGTTGATCTCTTATCTCCCTCCTTTGTCTCCTCCCCAGCCTTTCTGCTGTAATGTGACAGTTTGTTTGATGTTTCTATGCCTCTGTATCTATCTTTTTGTTCATCTAATCTAATAAAAGCGTAATATTGAAATTAACTGTCTCTTCGGATGCCTAAGCCATGCCCACCAGCCAATCAGAGCGGCTGTATGAAAATTAACTCAGCCAAGGTGGCGGGCGCCAACAGCCTCGCCCAGGCCCAAGCCAAATTTCTCCCACTCCCAGATCCCTGCAAGGGGACTGAGGAGCAGGAGAAAGGCAGCTGGGCTGGCAGGGCGAGACCCCCATGTGCCCGCCTCGCCGCCTGCCCAGGGCTGGCTCCCTGGTACCAGGGGACTGGGGAGTGGGAGAAAGGCACCCAGGCGCCTGCTTCGCTGCCTGCCCAGGGCTGGGCTCCCTGGTCCCCTGGTGGGGAATCAGGGAGCAGGAGAAAGGCACCCCGGGCCGGCAGGGCGAGGACCCCTGGCGCCTGTTTTGCTGCCTGCCCGGGACCGGGATGCCTGGTCCCTTGGTGGGGAATCAGGGAGTGGGAGAAAGGCGCCCTGACTGCTGGGGGCCTCAGATGTGGCTGTGGGCAGGCCCCCAGTGGCGACACTCACTCACATACATATACACACACACACACACACACAAAAGTTGCCTGCCAGACTGGGGCCATCATAGGACATCCACTGAGGTTTTCTGGACTGTGAGTGGGGGCAGGCTAGGCTGAGGGACCCCTACACTCCCCCCGTGCATGAATTTCATGCACCAGTCCTCTAGTTAGGTTATAATATTCTTTATTATCCATTAATGAGTGAGATCATGTGGTATTTTTCTTTCACGGACTGGCTTATTTCACTTACCATGATGCTTTTCAGTTCCTTCCATGCTGCTGCAAATGGTAAGAATTCCTTCTTTTTTATAGTAGCATAGTATTCCATTGTGAGGCGAACCATAGTTTTCTAATCCACTCATCCACTGATGGGCATTTAGGCTGTTTCCAAATCTTAGCTATTGTAAATTGTGCTGCTATGAACATAGGGGTGCATATATCCTTTCTGATTGGTGTTTCTGGTTTCTTAGGATATATTCCTAGAAGTGGTATTACAGGGTCAAATGGCAGTTTCATTTTTAAAGTTTTGAGGAAAGGCCATACTGTTTTCCACAATGGCTGCACGAGTCTGCATTCCCACCCACAGTGAAAGACAGTTCCTTTTTCTCAAAATCCTCTCCAGCACTTGTCATTTGTTGATTTGTTAATGATAGCCATTCTGACAGGTATGAGGTAGTACCCTATTGTTGTTTTGATTTGCATCTCTCAGATGATTAGTAACTTTGAGCATGTTTTCGTATGTCTCTTGGCTTTCTTAATATCCTCTTTCAAAAAGTGTCCATTTAGATCCTTTGCCCCTTTTTTGATTGGATTGTTTATCTTCCTTTTGTTAAGTTGTATGAGTTTCCTGTAAATGTTAGAGATTAAACCCTTATCGGAGGTAACATTGGCAAATATGTTCTCCCATGCAGTGGGCTTTTTTGTTGTTTTGTTGATAGTTTCTTTTGCTGTGCAGAAGCTTTTAATTTTGATGTAATCCCCATTTGTTTATTTTTCTCCTTAATCTCTCTTGCCCTAAGATATGTGTCTGTAAAGATATTGCTATGACATATGTGTGTAGTTTTGCTGCCTATGGAATCTTATAGGATTTTTATGATTTCCTGTCTTACATTCAAGTCCCTTAGCCATTTTGAGTGTTTTCAGGTATGGTGTAAGTTGGTGTTCTAGTTTCAGTTTTTTGCATGTATCTGAGCAAATTTCCCAGCACCATTTATTAAAGAGACTATCTTGACTCCATTGAATGCTATTGCCTCCTTTGTCAAATATTAATTGAGTATAATGGTTTGGGTCAATTTCAGGGTTCTCTATTCTGTTCCATTGGTCTGTATGTCTGTTCTTGTGCCAGTACCAGGCAATTTTGAGAATGGTAGCTTTATAATACAGCTTGATGTCTGGTATTGTGATCCCTCCAACTTTGTTTTTCTTTCTCAGGATAGCTGTGGCTATTCCGGGTCTTTTTTTTTATTCCATATGAATTTTTGGAGAGTTTGTTCAAAATCTTTGAAATATGCTATTGGTATTTTAATAGGTATTGGATTGAATTGAATCTATAGATTATTTTGGGTAGCATGGACATTTTAATGATATCGATTCTACCAATCTATGAACATGATATGTTCTTCCATTGTTTATGTCTTTATCTATTTTTTCAATGTCCAGTCATTTTCTGAGTACAGGTCTTTTACCTCCTTAGTTAAGTTTATTCCTAGATATCTTAATTTTTTGTGTGCAATAGTAATGAGATTGTTTTTATCATTTCTCTTTCTGTGAATTCATTATTGGTGTATAAAAAGACCATAGATTTATGGGTGTTAATTTTGTATCCTGCTACATTTTCAAATTCATTTATTAGGTCTAGTAGTTTTTTGATGGAGTCTTTGAGGTTTTCTTTGTATAATATCATGTCATCTGCGAAAAAGGACAGTTTTACTTCTTTTCCAATTTGGATGCATTTTATTTCTTCTTCTTGTCTGATCACTATGATTAATACTTTTACTACTTTGCTGAACAGTAGTGGTGAAAGTGGGCATCCTTGTCTTGTTCTTGTTATTAGGGAAAATGGGTTTAGTTTTTGCCCATGAGTATGATGTTGGCTGTAGATTTGTCATATAGGGCTTTTATTATGTTAAGGTATGATCCCTTTATTCCCACTTTGCTGAGAATTTTTATCAAGAAGGGGTGTTGAATTTTGTCAAATGTGGTTTCTGCATCAATTGATATGATTATGTGATATTTGTCTCTCAGATTGTTTATATGATGTATCACATTTATTGATTTGTGGATATTGTACCATCCTTGCATCCCCAGAATAAATCCTACAAGGTAATGGTGTATGATCTTCTAATGTATTGCTGAATCAGATTTGCTAGAATTTTAGCATCCATGTTCATCAAGGAAATTGGCCTGTGGTTCTCTTCCTTTTTTTTTTTTTTTTTGAGGTGTCTGTATCTGATTTTGGGATTAGGGTAATGTTGGCTTCATAGAAAGAGCTTGGAAGTGTGCCTTCCTATTGAATTTTTTGGAATAGTCTGAGGAGGTTAGGTTTCAGTTTTTCTTTTAATGCTTGGTAGAACTCCCCTGTAAAGCCATCTAGACCAGGGCTTTTGCTTGCTGTAAGATTTTTTTTATCACTATTTTAATTTCTTTAGTAGTTATAGTTATTGGCCTATTCAGGTTTTTTGATTCTTCTTGGTTGAGTTTTGGGAGCTTGTATTTTTCTAAGAATATGTCCATCTCATTTGGTTGTCCATTTTGTTGGAATAGAGTTATTCATAATATTTTTTCAGAACAGTTTGTATTTCTGTGGGATCAGTTGATACTTCACCTCTTTCATTTCTGATTTTGTTAATTTGGGTCCTTTGTCTTTGCTTCTTCTTTTTTTTTCAAGATGTGTCTTTCATAGGATATGACATTTCTTTATTATTATTTTTTCTTTTTTTCCTTTTTCATTTTTACCTTTATTGATTAACATATTAAAATGTGTCCTTAACCCCCCAATGTCCTCTCATCCCCCCACTCCTGCCCTCACCCTCACCCCCTGTTGTCCACATCCATTGCTTATGCTTATATGCATGCATACAAGTCCTTTGGTTGATATCTCCCCCTTACCCTCACCCTCCCCTACCTTCCCTCTGAGTTTTGAGCATCTGATCGATGCTTCTTTGTCTCTACATCAGTTTTTGTTCATTGGTTTATGTTGTTCATTATAATCCACAGATGAGCGAGATCATGTGATATTTATCTTTCTCTGACTGGCTTATTTCACTTAGTATAATGCTCTGCAGCTCCATCCATGCTGCTGCAAATGGTAGGAGTTCCTTCCTTTTTACAGCAGCATAGTATTCCATTGTGTAGATGTACCACAGTTTTCAAAAACTATCTTTGCTTCTTGATGAGCCTGGCTAGAGGTTCATCAATCTTGTTTATCCTTTCAAAGAACCAGTTCTTGATTTTGTTGATCTTTTGTATTTTTTTTTTTTTGGTCTCTATATCGTTTATGTCCACTCTGATCTTTCTTATTTATATCCTTCTGCTTATGCAGGGCATTTCTTGTTGCTCTCTTTCTAACGTTTTGAGTTGTACGGTTAGATAATTTATTGCCATTGTTTCTTATTTTTTGAGGTAGGCCTGTAGAGGTATGATTTTCCCTCTCAAGACTGCTTTCACTGTGTTCCATAGATTTTGGATTGTGTTGTATTCATTGTCATTTGTTGCCATGATGCTTTTTATTTCTTCTTTGATCTCTGGTAACCCAGTCATTGTTTAATAGCATGCTATTTAGTCTCCAGGTGTTTTGGTTGTTTTATTGTAGTTAATTTCTAGTTTTATGACATTGTGATCTGAGAAGATGCTTGATATGATTTCTATCTTCCTGAATTTGAAGAGACTTTACCTGTGTCTCAATATATATGGTCTATCTTTTAAAATGAACCATGTGCACTTGAAAAGAATATATAATTTATGGTTTTGAGGTGAAATGTTCCAAAGATGTCAATCAATTCCATCTGATCTAGTGAGTCATTTAGAATTTATATTTCTTTGCTGATTTTTAAAGTCCCATGCTATGACTGTATTACTGTCAAACTCTCCCTTGATATCCTCCAGATTTTTTTTTTTAATGAATTTGGGTGCTCCTGTTTTGGGTGCATATATGTTTACCAAAGTTATACCTTCTTATCGGATTGCTCCCTCTAGTATTATGAAGTGGCCTGCCTTATTTCTTGTTATATCCTTCACTTTGAGAACTAATTTGTCAGATATCAGTATCGCTACCCTGGCTCTTTTTTTTTCATTTCCATTCACCTGAAATACCTTCATCATCAGTGTGTGTGAGTCCTTTTTTCTGAGGTGGGTTTCCTGTAGACAGCAGATATATAGGTCATGTTTTCTTATCCACTCAGCTACCCTATTTTTTTTGATTGAGGCATTTAATCCATTTACATTTAACATTATTATTGATAGATAATTGTTTTTCACCATTTTTATTTTGTTCATGCCTGTGTTCCTTCTTCACTCCCTAGTTCTTCTTTTTATAGCAATATCCCTAGCATTTCTTGCATTGCTGGGTTGGTGATGATAAACTCTCTTAGTCCTTTTTTACCTGTGAAGCTCCTGATTTCACCCTCAATTTTGATTGATAGCCTTCTATCAGTATTCTTGGATTCAGACCCTTCCTTTGCATGACTTTGTATATTTCATTCCATTCTCTTCTGGCCTGATGTATTTCTGTTAAGAAATCAGTTGCTAGTCTGATGGGGGATCCTTTGTAGGTTACTTTCTATCTCTGTCTGGTCCCTTTTAAGATTCTTACTTTGTTGTTGGTGTTTGCCAGTTTAATTATAGTGTGCCTTGGTGTCGGTCTTTTAGGGTTAATTTTGTTTGGGACTCTATGAGCTTCTTGGCCTTGTGTGAGTTTTTTCATCCCATATCAGGGAAGTTTTCTGTCATTATTTCTTCAAACAGATTTTCTATTCCTTGCTCAGTTTCCTCTCTTTCTGGCCCTCTGATTATGCGGATGTTGTTTCATTTTGTGTTGTCCCAAAGTTTCCTTAGTCTCTCCTCTTATTTTTTTAAAGTTTTTTTTTCTAGATGCTGCTCTGCTTGGTTATTTTTTTCTACCTTGTCTTCTAGCTCACTGATGCAATCCTCTGTTTCTTCTAGTCTACTGTTGATACTTTCTATTGAATTCTTTATTGCAGTGATGTCCTTTTTCATTTCTTCTTGGTTCTTCTTCATTTACTCTTGGATCTTACACATATTGTTGAATTTGTCTTCCATTCTTTTCAGTGACCTTATGACCATTTCTCTGAATTCTTGCTCTGACATATTGCTTGCCTCCAATTTGCTTACTTTCTTTTATGGTGGTGCCTCCTTATCTTTTCTATTTGGGCTGTTCTTTGTCTCCCCATGATCTTTTCTCTCTGGGCATATGGTTATGTAGCTCTCTCTCTCCTTCATTGACTTTCTCTGGGAGAAATATGATCTTTCTGTGAGAAGTTACAGAATTCATCTGAGTCTGCATATTAGCGCTCATTGAGACCTGCTGTTTGTGGGTTCACAGCTGGTTCCTGGGTGTTGTGGTTGTAGGGTACCAGGTGATATCTAATTCTTCCCTATTGAAAGTAAGGCTAGGCTTCTGATCACAACCACTCTCCCATTCAAGATGGAGTGGTCTCTGCCTCACATTTATTTTAAGTGACTTCTAGAAATCAACCTCTATTTAGGATACATGGATGTGGGGAGGTGGGTGGTGGGGGAACCTGACTGGCTAGGAGAAAGCATGTCAGTGTTCTCACCAACTAATTTTCACTTTTCTTGGTTGAATGGAAGTTCATTGTGGCAGAAAATTTCACTCCAAATCTAAGGAGATGTTGTGAAGGGTGGATTCTTGGATGCACCAACTAGATAGACACATGAATGAGTTGACTTCTTAGTGGCATGAGTAAAGGACTTGACAAAATTTATGTGACAAAAGCATCACAAACTCTCCACTCCCAACCATGTGGTTTTCAGAGTCCTTTTCTGGCCTGGCCATACATATTTTTTTCTATATCAGAACCAATTCTTCTCTGATGGCAAAAGGTAGGAGAATTGCCCCATTTAGCTAGTCCTGGTGCTGGGCTTGAAATTGAACATCAGGATTGTTGCTAGGCTGTGGTGCCTGTTTCCAATTTAGTCATTCTGTGTTTACATCAGTTTCTGGGCCTTGGAGAGGTAGCTCTTTTGAGAGCTTTTGTTCATTTGTGTGTATTCCTTAATATGTTAATGTAATTAAAGAGGTATTAATCTATTACTTTTTCCCTTTCTTGTGTTATAATGTTAATTTTTTAATTATTATTTTATTTTGTTATTTTTATGGTGTTCTGTCCTAGCCTAATGTTCAGCTCCTCTCAATTTTGGTGGGAGTCAAACCATAAGCGGCTTAAGTGAAAGCCTGATCATCATGCCCCCACCAGCCTTCCTCTCAGCTGGGGGAGCCATTACTCCACTCTGGCCATGTTTCCCTGCCTGCTGTCTGCTTTCCTAGATGCCTTTGGGCTGACTTGCAGGAACTGTGTGAGGCTTCTGAGAAGGAGCTGTTGACTGGGAACAAGTAAAATTTAAGTGAGGGAAGTAGTGGCAGCTGTGAAATCAGGAGTGGACAAAGGGGGTACAAATTGTTGAAACTTCTGATGTTTTGTAGAAATGTTGGAATTGAATAGCCCATTAAAAGTTGCATTGTAAAAACATGCTCTTATAATATCATAAAATGAAGTTTCCTTTTGTACAAATTCAGGTAACTTTGGGATAGGAAAACAGAAATTTCCATGAAATACAATAGTTAAATATAATAGGTAATATTTAAGATAGTTAAGATGACATAACAGTATAGGCATAGCAGACCTCTGTGCTAATGAACATATTTTACTTTGGCACACTTGATGGAGCTCAGAAATTGACATGGGGTTAAGAGCAGAGCACACGTGTTCTTGGTCACAGCTGCAGGAACCTCCAAAAATTCCAACTCCAGTCATAATATCCTACCTGCTCTTCCTTAACACTTTTGTCAGGGAGTCATGGGGAAATGTCCCATTTGGTTGTAATATTTTGAAATGTGCTCAAAGATATTAAAGTCTGTCATTCAATTGACACATGTGTCAAAGGTAATTGACAAAGCCTTTATTTGCTGGATGATGTTAAATACTGAGAGGACACCAAAGTTCTCTCTGTAGTAGAGTGAGAGGAAGATGTAGATTTGAGACTTTGACCCCAATCCCTGGGGCTATGTTTCCACATCTGTGACAATGAAGGTAACCTGTGGCCATGAATACCACAATTCTATAAATCCTTGGCTTAATCCAGGTGTGTGTGTGTGGTGGTGGTGGTGGTGGGGGGGTGTTACGCACATATTCCCTCTCTCAGAGGTTGCTTGAGCTGTTAGAAGGAAGAACGTCTGTTTGTTTTTTGTCTTCTCTGAACTATTCTCATAATAGTCTCTATCATTGGCCAGATGGCCTCAAGGGGCAATTGTCCAATGAACAAATAGATTGCTTAATACTGATGCAGGAGTGTCAGAAGCAGCATTGTTAGAAGAAACCTCGTGTGACAAGGAGGGTGAGCTTCTTTTTTTTTTTTGGCTAGAAAATGCTCTTGTTCTTCTAATATGGACTTTTACTGGCCAAAGATGTAGATCCAAATATAATATTAATATGAAAGTAACAGAGTGAGAGCTTTTTGGGCTCTGGACCACTCAGAGTCAGTTTTTTCTTTTTAATGGGAATGCTGTTTCTCACTGCTCTGTTCTCCGGCAGAGTGTCTGGTGCACACAAATATTCTGTGGCAGAACAAGGGCCTCTCATTGCTGATCCCTGCTTATGGTAGAAGATGTTGAGCTTTATTTAAGTAACTAACTCTTCCATAAGATTTTTTTTAAACTTAAATTTGTTATTATTTAAAGTATTACATATGTTTCATTTTTCCCCCATTGACCTCTCCCAGCCGTTCCCACCCCCCAGCACATGCCCTTGTGCCCTGACTGTCTGTGTCCATGGGTTATGCTTATATGCATGCCTACAGGTCCTTTGGTTGAATACTTACACCCCCGCCACCTCTCCCCACCACCTTTCCTCTGAGGTTGGATAGTCTGTTCAATACTTCTATATCTCTGGATCAGTTTTTGTTCATCAGTATATGTTGTTCATTAAATTCCACAAATGAGTGAGATCATGTGATATTTATCTTTCTTCAACTGGTTATTTAACTTAGCATAATGCTCTCCAGGTCCATCCATGCTGTTGCAAATGGTAAGATCCTGCTTTTTTTACAACAGCATAGTATTCCATTGTGTAGATGTACCACAGTTTTTTTAATTTACTCATCTGTTGATGGGCACTTAGGCTGTTTCCAAATCTTAGCTATTGTAAATTGTGCTGCTATGAGCATAGGGGTGCATATATCCCTTCTGGTTGGTGTTTCTCATTCTTTGGGATATATTCCTAGAAGTGGGATTACTGGGTCAAATACGAGTTCTATTTTTATTTTTATTTTTTTTGAGGAAACTCCATATTGTTTTCCACAGTAGCTGCACCAGTCTGCATTCACACCACCACCAGCATTATCACACTTGCCATTTTTTGATTTGTTGATGATAGCCATTCTGACAGGTGTGAGATGGTACCTCATTGTCATTTTGGTTTGCATCTCTCAGATACTTAGTGACTTTGAGCATGTTTCCTATGCCTCTTGGCCTTCTGTATGTCCTTTTTTTTTGATAAGTGTCTATGTAGGTCCTTTGCACATTTTTTGACTTGATTGTTTATCTTCCATTTGTTAAGTTGTATGAGTTGGAAATTAAACTCTTATCAGTGATAACATTAGCAAATATGTTCTCCCATGCAGTAGGGTTTCTTGTTGTTTTGTTATGGTTTCCTTTGCTGTGCAGAAGCTTTTTATTGATGTAGTCCCATTTGTTTATTTCATTCTTAGTTTCCATTGTCCTAGGAGCTGTCAGTAAAGATATTACTACGACATATATCTCACATTTTGCTGCCTATAGATTCTTCTAAGATTTTTATGATTTTCCATCTTACATTTAAGACCTTTATCCATTTTGAGTTTATTTTTGTGTAGGGTGTAAGCTTGTGATCTAGTTTTATTTGTGTGTGTGTGTGTGTGTGTGTGTGTGTGTGTATCTGTCCTATTTCCAGAAAAGAGACTGTCTTGACTCCATTGTATGCTATTGCCTTCTTTCTCAAATATTCATTGAGCATAATGGCTTGAGTTGATTTTTGGGTTCTTTTTTCTATTCCTTTGGTCTATATGTCTGTTCTTGTGCCAGTACCAGGCAGTTTTGAGAACAGTGGCTTTGTAATAAACCTTGATATCTCATATTGTGATCCCTCCAAATTTGTTCTTCTTTCTTAGAATTGTTGTGGTTATTTAGGGTCTTTTAAAAATTCTGTATGCATTTTTGTAGAGTTTGTTCTAGGTGTGTGAAACATGGCCCTGGTATTTCAATAGGGGTTGCTTTGAACCTTTAGATTGCTTTGGGTAGTATGGACATTTTAATGATGTTGATTCTACCAACCCATGAGCAAGGTATATTCTTCCATTTGTTTATGTCTTCCTTTATCTCCTTTTTTCAGCATCCTGTAATATTCTGATTACAGGCCTTTTACCTCCTCAGTTACATTTATTCCTAGGTATCTTAATTTTTTTGGTGCAATGTAAATGGGATTGTTATTTTAGTTTCTCTTTATGTGAATTCATTATTGATGTATGAAAGAGCCATAGATTTCTGAGTGTTAATTTTGTATCCTGCTACATTGCTGAATTCATTTATTAAGTCTAGTGTTTTTTTGATGGAGACTTTAGGGTTTTCTCTGTACAAGATCATGTCATTTGTGAATAAGGACAGTTTTACTTCTTCTTTTTCCATTTGAATGGTTTTTATTTCTTCTCCTTTTCTGGTTCTTGTGACTGTCACTTCCAGTACTATGTTGAACAGGAGTAGTGAAAGTGGGCATTCCTGTCTTGTTCCTGTTCTTAGGGGAAATGGTTTTAGTCTTTACCCATTCAGTATGACGTTGGCTGTAACTTTGTCATATAAAGCTTTTATTATGTTGAGGTATGATTCCTCTATTCCCACTCTACCGAGAGCTTTTATTAAGAAAGGGTGTTGGATTTTGTTAAATGCTTTTTCTGCATTAATTGATATAATTATATGACTTTTGTCCTCAATTTGTTTATGTGATGTATCTCTTTTGTTGATTTGTGGATCTTGTACCAGCCTTGCATCACTGGAAGAAATCCCACTTGGTTGTGGTGTATGATTTTTCTAATTTAATGCTGAATCCAATTTGCTAAAATTTTGTTGAGGATTTTAGCATTTATGTTTATCAGGAATATTGGCCTGTAATTCTAGTTTTTGTAGTGTCTTTATCTAGTTTTGGGATTAGGGTAATGCTGGCTTCATAGAAAGAGCTTGAAAGTATGCCTTCCTCTTGAATTTTTTGGAATAGTCTAAGGAGGATTGGTTTTAGTTCTTCTTTGAAGGTTTGGTAAAACTCCCCTTGAAGCCATCTATATGGCTAGGGCTTTTGTTTCCTGGAAGCTTTTTAATGACTACTTCAATTAGATTGGTAGTTATTTGCCTTTTCAGGTTTTTTTTTATTGTTCCTGATTTGGTTTTGGAACATTGTATTTTTCTAGGAATGTGTCCATTTCATCTAGGTTTTCCAGTTTGTTTTAGAGTTTGTAGTATTTTTTAAAAAATCCTTTGTATGTCTGTGCGGTCGGTTGTCACTTCACCTCTTTCATTTCTCATTTTGTTTATTTGGTGAACCTGGCTAGATGTTCATTAATCTTGTTTATTCTTTCAAAAAATCAGCTCTTGGTTTTACTGATTTTTTGTATTGTTTTATCGGTCTCTATGCCATTTATTTCTTCTCTAATCTTTATTATTTCCTTCCTTCTGCTTACACTGGGATTTTCTTGTTGCTGTCTTTCTAATTTTTTAAGTTGTAGGGTTTGATAATTTATTTCCATTTTTTCTAATTTTTTAAAGTAGGCCTGTAGAGCTATGAATATCCCTCTCAGGACTGCTTTCATGAAGTCACATAGATTTTGGATTGTTGTGTTTTCATTTTCATTTTTTTCCAGGATGCTTTTTATTATTACTCTTTTTAAATCTCTTTGGTACCCCAATCATTGTTTAATAGCATGCTATATACCCTCCAAGTGTTTGATTTTTCCCCCATTTTTTTGTGGTAGTTGATTTTTAATTTTATTGCATTGTGATCTGAGAAGATACTTGATATGATTTTTAGGTTCCTAAATTTGAAAAGACTTTGCCTGTGACCCAACATCTTGTCTATCTTTGAAAATATCCATTGTACACTTGCGAAGAATATATATTCTGTAGTTTTGGGGCGAAATATTCTGAAGATGTCAACTAATTTCATCTCATTTAGTGAGTGATTTAGGATTGCTGGTTCTTTGCTGATTTTTTGTTTAAAGGTTTTATCCAGTGTTGTCAATGGAGTATTAAAGTTTCTACTATGATTGTATTGCTGTTCATCTCTCCCTTGATACCTTCCAGAAGTTTTGTTATGTATTTGGTTGCTCCTGTATTGGGTGCATATATATTTACTAGAGTTTTATCCTCTTGTTGATTTGCTCCCTTTAATATTATGAAGTGGCCCTCCTATAGCTCTTGTTATGGCCTTCATTTTGAGGTCTAACTTGTCAGATATAAGTATTTCTATCCCAGTTTTTTTTTCTTATTTCCAATTGCCTGCAAAATTTGTTTTTCTATCCCTTCTCTATCATTCTGTGAGTCCTTTGTTCTGAGGTGGGCCTTCTTTGACAGAAAATATATGGGTAATGTTTTCTTATCCTTTCAACTACATTATATATTTTTATTGGTGCATTTAATCCATTTTCATTTAAGGTAATTATTGATTGGTACCTGTTTGTTGCTATTTTTATTCTTTATGCCTGTGTTCCTTCTATTTCCATTTCTTCTTTTTACAGTAGTCCTTTAGCATTTCTTGAATTGCTGGCATGGTTGTAATAAACTACCTTAGCCTTTTTTTTGTCTGTGAATCTCCTCATTTCTCCTTCAATTTTGATTGATAGCCTTGCTGGGTATGGTATTCTTGCATTCAGTTCCTTGTTTTGCATCATTTGGTATATTTCATTCCATTCCCGTCTGGCCTGATGAGTTTCTGTTGAGAAATCTAATGTGATAGTCTAATGGGAGATCCCTTGCACGTACCTCTATCATCCTTTAAAATTCTTACTTTGTTTTTGATGTTTGCAAATTTAATTATTATGTGTCTTGGTGTCAGACTTTGGGGTTCATAATGTTTGGACTCTGTTTATTTCTTGGACTTGTGTGACTTTTTTCTTTCCAAAATCCTGGAAGTTTCCTGTAATTATTTCTTCCAATGGGTTTTCTATTCCTGTTTCAACTTCCTCTCTTTCTGGGACCCCTATTATATGAATGTTGTTTCATTTTGTGTTATCCAAAAGCTTACTTGGACTCTCCTCCTGCTTTTAAAGTTTTTTTTCCAGTTACTGCTCTCATTTTTTTTTTCTACCTTGTCTTCTAAATCACTGATGTGGTCCTTAGCTTCTCCTAGTTTACTGTTGAGAGTTTCCATTGTATTCTTTATTTCAGTTATTTCATTCTTCATTTCACCTTGATCCTTATACATGTTGTTAAATTTGTCTTGCATCCTTTCAGTGTCCTTACAACCATTGCTCAAAATTCTTTCTCTGACAATGTGCTTGCCTCCATTTCGTGTATTTCCTTTTCTGGTGATGCCTCCTTTTCTTTCAAAGGTGGTTGTTTTTTTGTCTACCCATTTTAGCTATTCCATTGTGATTGTTTCTATGTATTAGTTCAAACTGCTATGCCACCCAGATTTTTTGAGTTTTTCTTAAATAGTAGATGTTTTGTGGGACCCATTGGTGTAAGCTTTCCAGTCTTCAGGGCTGGGTATTCTTGGGAAGCCCTCTACTTGGGATATTTGGGTTCTCTTGATATAGTTGGGTCTTGAGTGTTATTGACCCATTTGTGGATTGAGTCTCCTCTGAGGGTGTCTGTTTATGTGGCTTGCTCTCTACCATGTTGATCAGACAGTACCAAACACAACTTGACATAACACAGCACAAAGGGAACAAAACATGAATGTACTTATGACACCAATAACGCCAATTTAAGTGACCACCAGAGTAGAGAATTAGGAGAGAGGAAAGAGAACAAAAATGATATATGAAAAGAAAAAAAGTAAGCAAGAATAGAAAAAGAAGAAAAAAGATGAAAAAATAATCTATAATAAAAGTGTAATATGCTAATTAGACTGGATAGCTGAACGACCTTCTGTACATCATTCCGTGGCAGCAGAGGCTGAGGTAGAGGCAGTTAGGGAGATCAGGCAAACAAACAGAGTGGTTAGGGGCGATTAGGCAAACAGATGAGCAGTTAGGGCTGATCAAGCAGGCAGACGAGTAGTTAGGGGCAATCAGGTAAGCAGGCAGGAAAGCAGTTAGGAGCCAGTGGTCCCATATTGTGAGAGGGTGCAGGCTGGGCTGAGGGACACCCCCCACCCCCTGTGAATGAATTTTGTGCACCGGTCCTCTAGTATGGGAAGAAAACACCACAAAACAAAGAAATAAACAAAAAAATGCAAATAACAAACACTCAGAAAAAAGGGGAGGGGGCAGAATCTGGAGAGGCAGAGCTTATATACAGAAAGGAAGGTTAAGGAATTGAATGAATGGGGGAAGGATCATGGTTCAGTATAGAGGAGGTAGAAAAAGAATGAGTGGATAAGAAGAAAAGAAAAAGAAGTAAAACAAATTAAAAATATAAATAGATAAAACAAAAATGTTTTTAAATTTATCTATCCATTTATTCACTTATTTTTGGAAAAGGAGAATAGAGGAGAGAGCAGATAGGCTTGAGTTTAGTAAGTGCACCTAATTAAACAATTAGGAGAAAAAGAGAGCAAGGGAAGAGAAGAAAAACAAAAGCATTAAAAAATTGACCAGTGAAGAAAGAGAAAAGAGAAGGGTGCATGGATTTGGAGCAGGGGAGAGGAAATTAGATATATGAATAAGCCAACAGAGACTATAATAATAATAACTCATCAATAAAGCAGATAAAGAGGAATACTTTTCAACAAGAGATAAGAAGAAAGGAATGAGAAAAACTAAAGTGGGGGCAGGAGAAGAGAAAACAGGTTGAAAATGATGGGAAAAAAATAAAAAATAAGATAAAATGAAATAATAATAAAAATAGAATGAAGAAAAAACAATACAAAGAATAAATATAAAAATATTAAATAAAAAATTTTAAAATAAAAGGTAAAAATAAAAAAAGTGAAGTGTTTGCTTCAGCTGAGTTTTTAATGCCCCATGGGGATTGATTTAAGACCCCACTCTTCTGTTCTGTCTACCACTTCTCAGTTTCCTTTTGGTAGTCAGCACTGTGTTGAAGTTTCAAACGATCCACCACTCCTCTGTTTGTGTCTGTCTCCATGGCCTTGGCTATAAGCAGGTGGGACCAATCTGCCCACTTTGCCTGTCTGTTTGCTGTCAATATTAATCACTCAAGCATCAGTTTCTGACAGGGCTTTAGGTGGAGGTAGAGCTGTATTGCTTTTTGACACTGAACAGCCCCTCTTTAACCCAGTCCCTGGGGGCTCTTTGCGCTATTCAGAACTCAAGGTGTAAGCTGGGTGTGGCTGTATTAGCTGCCTTGAGGCTGCTGAGAGGGGCTGTCTCTTTAGGAGAAAAATGGCTGCTTAGGTTTGGAGGGTCGTAAATGTCTCAGTGTCAGATTCCTGGTCACCTCTCCCTGTCCTGTTCTCCACAGCCTATCCCCAGACTCCACAAATCTACACTTCTATCTGCACCACAAAAATGACAGGTGAGTGTTTGTAATTGAAAGGTCCTATGAACTGGGTTTAGTGAATAAAAGCAAAGACTAAAAACCTCAGAGGGAAAGTAGGGAAGGGTGGGGGCAAGAAAGAGAGACTTGTATGCATGCATATAAGCATAACCAGTGGATACAGACACCAGAGGGGTGAGGGCATGAGCGGGGGCATGGGGGGCAAAGGAGGGATAAGGACACATAGCTAATACCTTAATCAATAAAGAAAAAAAAAAAGAATCAATTGATAAACCGAAAAAAAAGAGGCAAAACAACCATGGGACAGCAAGTTTCTCTCCCCGCAGCACCATGCAGCTTGGGCACCTCCTCAGGCCCTCTTTCTGGGCCCAGTCTCTTGTGGCTGTGGACTTAGATATAGACTAGAGGCCTGGCGCATGAAACTCGTGTGTGGGTAGGGTCCCTAGGCCTAGCCTGTGATCATGGCCATCTTCCCCAGCTGCCTGAAGCCAGCCTGCCCCCCACCGCCACACATCCCCAGTTACCTCTTCACCATTGGGTGACCGGTGCCTGACAGCTGGTGGAAGGGACCAAGAAGTTGGCTGTTCCCAGCTGCTTGCCAGCCCCCGCCCCCCCGCCTCTGCCACTGGTGGCCATCAGACAATTGGAGTCTGCCTTCCAGTGAAAGAGACCAAGAGGTGGTCAGTGTGCCTCATAGTGACTGGCCCAGCAGTCTTTCTGCCATTAGGTTCAATTTGCATATTAGCCTTTTATTATAAAAGATAGAGGCCTGGTGTCTGGTGCTGACTACCAAAAGGAAACTGAGAAGTGGTAGACAGGGTGGTGATTGGCTCGTCTGCCCTAAAGGGTGCCCCAGATTGAAGTGGGAGATTTCCACTGGGGGTCAGGGCTGGCCGGGGCGAGGGGCCACAGGGTTTTTCAGGCCAGCCCTGCCCCCAATCAGGGTGGGGGTTCCTGCTGGACACAGAGCCAGCCTGGGCAAGGGGCTGTGGGCAGTTTGCAGGCTGGCCACGCTCCTGATTGGGGTGGGGGTCCCTGCTGAGGGGTGGGGCTGGCTTGGGAAAGGGGCTCCTGGATTTTCAGGCCATCCATGCCCACATATGGGTGGGGGTTCCCACTGGGGGGCGAGGCTGACCTGGGCAAGTGGCTGTGGGCAGTTTGCAGGCTGGCCACACCCCAGCTTTGTCAGGAAGGACATCCAGAATGACATCCAGAAGATGTCTGGTCTACCTGGTCTAATTAGCATATTACCCTTTTATTAGTATAGATTCCCCAGCCACCAGCAGCCCTGTGGACTTCCTTTCCACAGTCAGATGTTATGCCTGTTCCCAAGGGACACGATCTTAGTGCAGGGCAGCTTCCTTCTGACCCTGTTGGCCTGGTGGTCTCCTATCTCACTCCAGCTCAGATCCCTGATCCTACCTTTCTCCAGGCATCCTCTACCCTTTCTAGCTGTAAATTGTCTCACCAGATGTGTCTAATTGCCAAATTCCAGGTGGATGTTATTTGATTTAGTTGTTTCTTCTATTTGTTCCAGGAGAAGGTGCAGGACACCTCTGCCTATTTGTTTGCCATCTTTTTCCCCCCATAAGGCTTTAATGGCAGCCTGAATGGAGCCCTTATCACTTTTCATTGAAACCTGTAATCTCTTTAAAAGTTCATTTAAAATATTTCTGTGCTCTTTGGCGTCTGTTCTCCCAAGTAACAATGCTGTCCTCTTGTGAATTTCTGTAATGCTTTTGGGTATAGAAACCTCCCGTCTGGGACTAACCATAGGCTAATATTAGGTAGGTCCCATACCTTCTGAAAGAGCCAGTCTTCTCTGGGTAGATTCTGGCTTTATTCTTTTTATGTATCTCTTAGCACCTTACACTGCCCCTTTTCCACACTGGTCTCTAACAGGTATTTATTAAATGTATGAATGAACATGTGTGAGTGAACAATTTCTAGGAAAGTTTAGGAATTTATCATTATTTCTAGTTGTTCCCCAATTTCCATTATTCCAGGAAGGTCATAAACATGTTAGAGATTGCAGGGGTCTGAGAGATTGTATAATCTAAGTTATTCACTTTACATTCTAGCTTCACTTCTGAGAATGTCCTCTCCCTTAGGTGGAAGTCTATGATTTCTATGACTTCAAAGACTGAGAGATTTTCAGCATAAATGGAGTTGCAAATACCTTGTTTAGAAAGTAGAACTGGAGATTATCTACTTTTATGGGATGGAAAGTAGCAGTAATGTCTTAATCAATGTGGATCTTTTAAATATGAAGACAACTGTACATCAGTTTTACAGCAGTATCATCTCTTTCCTTCTCTTTCTCAACTCCTATATCTAACCTTTCACTTTATTATTGTTTGGTCTCCAGTGTCAAATGAAGCACCTTTTATATTAAGTACAATTGGCCCACTGTCAAGTTTGTCTAGCCCAAAGTGCTGAGCAAACATTAACCAATCCGCCTCCCCATGACCCTGCCTCGCACACCCTTGTTTAAACACCCTAGTTATCCCAGATAATCACGCTGGGCAGGAGAATGGAGAACCAGAGCAAGCATAGGAGAGCTGAAATATCTGCTGGGGTGTGTTGCATACTGCTGTTTCCCCTAAAAGGTCTGAAATCCTAATTGTTTACAGTTCAAAAGTCTTCCAGAGGGAGATTATGGGTGAAATGCAAGAAATAGGAAATGGCTGAATGTCTTTCAAGTGGTGAGGGCTTTAGATGATGAATGGTCTAAAATATTTCAAAACAAAACAGCAAAATCCAAAGATTTTATTACCAAAGTAGAATTAGGCAACAATTCTTGAAATTCTCCATAAATCAAAAATTACTCCCCCTCCCAATAAAATAAAAATATCTGCCTAAGTTTGGGGAGTAAAAATATTAATTTATCTAAATGACATGTTGACTGTAGCTGCTCTCAGGAGGTTGTTTTTTTGTTTGTTTGTTTTTTGTGGTTTTTTTTCCTATCCCATCTGAGATGTCTAGCTCATCCCTCCTGTCAGTCTTTGGAATTTGTAATACATTGTAAAAGGCTCATTCCAATTCTATCACAAGGAATGGAATTTGAGAAGTCCACAGTTATTTCAGCCCTCTACACTTAAAAAACAATTTTAATAAAAGAATGTATTCTATCATTAAGAGAATATTTAAAATATTAAATAATTGAAATTACAATGGAAATTTAACAATCCCCCTAAAATATTATTTCTTAATTTCTGCCCAATTTTTAGGAAGGTACTTCAATTCTGTGGCTTAGTTTCCTATAATGGAATGTACTTGATGACCTTAGTGCTAATGCTTCTTTATTTTGACCTTTTATTCAATATCACAGTTACTTTAACACTGGCTTAAGAAAAATCATAGCAGGAAGAAACTGAAGTAGTCATACTAATTCAAAAGCTTGGAGTTTTAAAATATCACCATTTTCATTCGTAATGCTTCAGGAGAGATTATGGCAATATACTCAGATCATTTTTTTCTTTTTGTCATGTATGTGTGCTGAGTATTTATATGTGTGTGTGTATTTTCTACCTAGTGGAAAGCAGACATCTTCAATGTACCTAATAACTTTAAATGTTTCTTACAGTATTTGCTGTCTAAATACCAGTTTAATAGAAAATACTTTTTAAACAATGGCTCAGAATTATAATATTTTCAAAATGAATATTATAATTTCAGTCCTATTTTCATTCAATAAATGAGATGTAAAGTATGATTGTTATCCTATCTAATAAAAGAGTAATAAGCAAATTAACTGTCACACACTCACTCTGTCACTCTGTCAGAAAGATGGCTGTGGCCACAGAGCTGGAGCGAACAGGAGGCTTGTGTTGCCCCCAATGAAGGAAGCCAAACTCTGCTCAAGGCTACAAAGTTTCAATTATAGAAGATAAATAAATCCCAGATACCTGCTCCAGCCAGTGTGGCCTCCACTCAAGGAGAGGCTGAGCCTTGGTTGCCAGGAGCAACCAGACCTGAGCTCTGCTTAAGACTACAAAGTTTCAATTATAGAAGTTAAATAAATTCCAGATACTTGCTTCCAGCCCGTGGGCATGACCAGCCTGAAAACGGCCATTAACCCTTTACCCAGGCTGGCCAGTCACCCTAGTAAGGCTCCCCACCCTGAAGAGGCTGTGGCCAACCTGAAAACAGGCCTCAGCCCCTTACCGAGGCTGGCCACACCCTCGTGGGTTGAGGGTCTCCACTGGGGAGTTTTACCAGCCTACAAACAGTCATCAGCCTCTCACCCAGGCTGGCTAGACACCCCAGTGGGGACTCCCACTCAGAAGGATGTATGGCCAGCCTGAAAATGGCCCTCATCCCCTCACCCAGGCTGTCCAGACACCCCAGTGGGACCCCCCTCCTCCTGATCTGGGACACCTTTTGGGGCAAACCAGTCGGCCCACACCCATGCACCAGGCCTCTATCCTATATAATAAAAGGTAATATGCAAATGGACCCTAACAGCAGAACGTCTGGGAATGACTGGTCACTATGACACACACTGACCACCAGGGGGCAGACGCTCAATGCAGGAGCTACCCCCTGGTAGTCAGTGTGCTCCCACAGGGGGCGCTCTGCTCAGCCACAAGCCAGGCTGACAACTGCCAGAACAGGGATGGTGGGAGCCTCTTCTGCCTCTTCAGCAACACTAAGGATGTCCAACTGCAGCTTATAGGCCTGCTCCCCGCTGGCAAGTGGACATCCCTTGAGGGGTCCCAGACTGCGAGAGGGCACAGGCCAGGCTGAGGGACCCCCCCCCCCCAAAGTGCACACATTTTTGTGCACTGGGTCTCTAGTCTAAGATAAATGGAATTGTCACCCATGACTTCTGAATAGTTTCTTGGGGAGTCAACAAATGTTGCAGCTTCTGTGAAAAGCTGGTGGGATCCTGGTATGTGTTGAGGGTATAGGGTGTTCCTGCATCATGAGTTTCTCTTGTTATAGCAGGGATCCTATGTAGTAAAGAAATAGGGGGTGATGTTCAGCCTTCTACACATGCCCTTTCAGCAGCAATGTGTAAATCAAAATAAAAACACTTCTAAATTCTAAAATGGCAAAGCTCTGATGATCCTCCATCACTTCTGTGCATCTTAAAAAATATTCAAATACCCAGTTATTCAGTTATTGGTACCATTGCTTGCCTTGACATGCATTCAGAGTACTGTGCTCATGTCCATAGGCTATGGTGAAGGGTAAAGTCTGGTCCAACCAGGGCAAGGATGGATGTTCTTATTGATAAGCTCCCTAAATCACAAAATACCCATAGGTATTTCTGCATTTCTGCAGGTATTGTGGACTACCAAGAGGATGGGGAACCAGGCTTAGTCCCTGGCACATAGCCTACATTTATATGCCTTTTATAAATTTACTAGGTCACATATTTATTATAATAAATATGACTCAGAAGAGATACATTGGGCAAGGCACAGAGACTCCATGCCTTGTCCAGGTATGCTACTCTTCCCTCATCTCCACATGTTCACCAACCTGGAAGCTCTCCAAAAAGGGACCAATGTGCTTTCTCCTGGATTTTGATGGAGGCTTCATACAGAGTGATGACTGACCAAGTCATTGGTCACTGATAGTTCATTCAACCTCCAGATCCTCTCCCCTCCCTGTGGTGTGTGTGTGAGAAGGTGGTGTGGGACAGAAAGTCCAATTCTCTAATCATATGCTTGACTCTATTGGCATAAGCCTCCATCCTTAGGTGCTTCCAAAAGTTAGATAGCATTTTTCTACCTAAAAACATTGATAAGTCAAAGAATGATGCTAATATTTATGAAGTACACACATGATAATATTTATAAACAGAAGCGTCCATGAATGTTCACAAATCTTCAAAAGAAGATAACATAAATTTGAGAAAGCCAGTATTTTGCCTGTGTATCTCTTTTAACTATATAATGGTGGATAGCTTGTTCAGCTGTTTCTGTTGTGTTGCAAGTAGATTTTACCAAAATTTTGTAAGTTAACATTCTCCTAACTTTTCACTTTTTCAGAATAGATTTTATTTTTTTCTGCATACAATTGTAAGGCTATCTAATATAATAAAAGAGTAATATGCAAATTAACCCTCACTCTGTTACACCTAAGCCATGCCCACGAGCCAAGCCATGCCCACCAGCCAATCAGAGTGACGATATGCAAATTAACCCAGCCAAGATGGTGGCTGGCAGCCACAGAACAAACAGGAAATCAGCAATGGAGAAAACTGCCTGCCTAGGCTGGCTGTGGCCTCTGCTCAAGGCAACAAAGTTTCAATTATAGAAGATAAATAAACCCCAGAAATCTGCTTCCAGCCAGTGGCCTCGCTGGGACCTTGGGTCAATGGGAGCTGTGGCCAGCCTGCAAACAGCCCTCAACCCCTCATCCAGGTGGCCAGGCACCCCAGTAGGAACCCAAACCCTGAAGGGGCTGTGGGCAGCCTAAAAATGGCCCTCAGCTCCTCACCCAGGCTGGCCACACCCTCATGGTGTGAAGGTCCCCACTGGGGGGCTTGGCCAGCCTGCACACAGCCATCAGCCCCTCACCCAGGCTGGCCAGGCATACCAGCAGGTGTACATCCCCTGAGGGGTCCCAGACTTTGAGAGGACACAGGCCGGGTTGAGGGACCCCTCCCCCTGAGTGCACAAATCTTTGTGCACCAGGCCCCTAGTAAAATAATAATTATGAAAATAATATTAGAGCTTGAAACACTTAGAAACATCTCACTGTAATGTCTACACTAGTGGATAATCTAAAAAAACACTGTATTTAATTTCTAGATTTAGAAATTATTGTTTAACGTTGTATAGTACCGCTATACATGCAAATATGAATATACCATATTTTCTGGCATATAAGACGACTGGGCATATAAGATGATCCCCAACTTTTCCAGTTAAAATATAGAGTTTGGGATATACTCGCTGTATAAGACTACCCCTCTTCCAATGCACACTAAATAAAAATGAAAAAAAATCAGATTTTATTTTAATATGGTAATTTTAATTCAAATGCTTATGACATGCAGGTACTTAGCAGGAAAACTGTCACTTATAAACATAAGCCTATTTGTCATCAAACATGTAAACATAAAACAGTAAAAGTGGATTAAACTTTTCCTAATTCACTCTAAAGCTGAAAGGAAGGATAAGACAATAACCCATGGGAGCTGCCATGCTGTTTGTTTTCTAAGCTGTCAACCAAACTGGAACTGATGATAAGAGGAAGATAACAAACAATAGAGAGAGAGCAAGTGCTAGGGAAGTCCCTGGTGAGTTAGCAATGCCCATCATAACTGCAAACTATGGTATTTTTACAGGTTTTGCTGGCGTGACAGTTTCCCTTTAAAAGTCTTCAAAATCCTCCTGTTCATCATGTGATATCATAAGTACTACATCAATGACATCTTGTGATACATTTGTAAGGCAGTCATCGTATGGATCGAATTCCATATTAGATGGTGTGGTCTCAGCTTCGGCTTCCTCTTCATCTTGCCACAAGTAGTCATCCTCCATACCATCTAATGAAGTTGGTATGCCACACTTCTTGAAAGACTTGATTACTGTTTCTGCATCAATATCATTCCAGGCTTTTATGACAAACTTGCACAAAACATCCAACTGTGGAGAATGCATGTTTCCTCCTTTTGTGAATGACTTTTCACCGCTAACCATCCATTCATTCCACTGTTCTCGAATGCGATCTTTAAATGGCTTGTTCAGGCACACATCCAGTGGCTGTACCAATGATGTCAATCCTCAGGAATAACTGCCACATCTGTGTTTAGTCTTGCAAGCCTTTGCTTGGTGCTGGGAGTTAAACGAGCTCTGAACATATCCCACACCAGTAGACTATGTTTTTGAATAAGTCCACTTGGTCGCCTGCTCCATACATTATCAAGCCATAGCTTTACCTCTTCTTCATTCATCCAGTCTTTTTCATTCACATGTACAAAACAACCAACAGGGAACTAGAGCTTTGGCATTGTTTTTCTTTTAAAAATAATCATTGGTCTCAGTTTGGCGCCATCAGCTGTGCATCCTAGTACTACTGTAAAACTGGACTTCTCATGTCCTGTTGTTTTAATTAAAATTGTTTTTTCACCTTTTTGATGGACAGTTTTATTTCCAACCATATCAAAATTCATTGGAGTTTCATCCATATTTCCAATACTACTTAATGCATAGCCATGTTTAGTGCGCTGTTGTATTATGTATCAATGGAAACTATTTACTTTGCTATCAAGATCTGCAGGTAATTTTTGGGCAATTTTCGTCTTTTGCCTCAGTACCATATTATGCCTTCCCATGAATCTAGTACACTAGGATACAGTGGCTTAAATCTGTTGCTGTGATCTGGGTTAGATTTGGCCCACTGAAGTGCAAACAAACGTATTTTATTTCATGTCACTACATAACCGTTTTGGCGATGCTCATTTACCATGTCTGCTACATGTTTTTCAAGTTCTGGCCAATGTGGGGTGCCTCTTCTTAATGCACACTTACTCCTTGACATACTCTTTAATGCTTTTTCATTTGCTTTCCAGTCCCGAACCATCTTTTCTGTTACTCCATATCGTCTTGCAGCAGCGCAGTTACTATGTTCCATGGCAAAGTTTACAACTTTAAGTTTGAAACTGGCTTCATATTTCTTTCTTCTTGCTGGTGGAGCCATGATAAGGTTTTGACTGTTGGACATTTGTATACTTTACTGTATGTACTGGTGCTATACTGTATGAACAGGTACAGATACTGATGCTGTACTGTATGTGGTACCTAGTATACAACAACCAGCCAATCATGGCAAGCGATGTATCTTATCGGTGATTGGCTGGTTGTTATATACAAAGTCTGCTTGGATGGGTCAGCTCTCCCTGGCTGCCCAGCCCTCCTTTTCTCCAAGACTATCAGAGTGGTAGCGCAAACACGCCTCTTTCACCCGTCTGGCCCATCCTTGTATCCTATTACTGTACCTCCTTCTCTGCCTCTCAGATATCGCACATGCGCTCCTGCGCCACTTCACTGCAGTCCTCAGGAGCGAGATTGGAGAGGAAGAGAAGGAGGTACGGTAATAGGATACAAGGGGCGGGCCAGACGGGTGAAAGAGGCGTGTTTTTCTGGGCACAAAGCACTCTATCTGTTTTTTCCATACCCTGGGCGTCCTGAATGCCTGCAGCTTGCCCCGCCCTTCACTTACACTTTCCGGGTGAGGCACCCCCTCACCTTGTCATTGGGACCGTGTTAGGTCACTTCTTTCCATGAATCCTGGTGAGTGGATTTTCTTGTACCGTACTTGTACAGCACCACCCTTGCTGCTTTCATATGGTGGGGGAGAGCTCAAAAACGGCTGTGGCTACATCCCCGCCATATGCGGCGAGCACCCAGCCACACTCCATTCATTTCAATGGAGCCAGACAGAGACTGTATGCAGCACAAAAAGGAGCCTACCAGAGACACTTGTGGTCTCCGCTCTTTCTGGCTCCATTGAAATGAATGGAGTGCGCCATTTTTTAGTTCCCTCCACCTATGCGGCAACTGCAGATTTTCCAGTCTGGCTCGGAAGTTTCAGCACCCGTCCTATAAGACGACCCCCGACTTTTGAGAAGATTTTCCTGGGTTAAAAAGTCATCTTATATGCTGGAAAATATGGTACTATGGGTCAAGTCATGTTTTCTGAGAGGAGCCACAGTAATGCTTTTACAAAATAATTATGAGTGACCTTAAATGAATTCTTTGCTTGTTAAGTGGTAATAGTTTTATGAGGACATGAAAGTTAGTAAGAGTTCCATACTATCTGTGGCAAGGCCAGGGTTCCCAAATCTCTACATTGAACACAATTTGAGGCTAATGAGAAAGTATCCTCCAAAATAACACAAAACACATTATAATGTACTTAAGTGCACTAGGTCAGAATAGTGCATTTTAGCATATCTATGGCATTACACACTATCTAGTAAAGTCAGTATCTCAGAGAGTTTATGTTTAAGCTTGTCTTGTATTTTTTTAAAAAAATTTCATGTTACTAAGAAATAGGATACAGATGCTTAATAAGGTCTGAGAAGAAACAGCTAATTCAGTCATAAAGTGATAAAGTGATGCCAAGATGGAAAACATACTCTGATTCAATATGAAAAATGGTCAGAACTTCTTTCTGTATGTTTGCATAACAAAAATAGCTGGTGCTATGAATTTTAGTTTTGACCAAGTTCTGGCATTTGTCAAGAGGATGGTACAGAAACCATTTATGTTTACAAATTTGTGGTCCAAATCAGGATGATTTGGTTAGAAATCTGCTTCAGAAACTTTTCTTTCCCAGCTGAGAGTCTGAATCCTCTGTGATGCTGCATAATGTAAAATGACACTTAAAAATAAAATAAAAATTAATTGCAGTAGACATGCAATATTATGTTAATTTCAGGTGTACAGCATAGAGATTAGACATTTACAAAGTGATCACCCTGATAAGTCTAGTGCTCACCTGGCATCATACGCGGTTATTACAATATTGATTGTATATCCTATGCTGTACAAAGTAGTAATCTCCATGACTACTTTGTTACCACCCATTTGTACTCTTAATCCCTTCACCTTTTCACCCATCCCTCTAAACCCCCTCCCCTCTGATGACCATCTTTAACACGAGTATCTTGAATTTGGAGAAATTGATATATTTTTGTTTTAGGTGGTAATTATCTTTTCTCCTTTTATCTGTATTGTATCTATTTAGATGTTGCATATATCATGTTGATTCTAGACTTTTTTCCTATATCTTTTATGGGAAAAGCAATCTGTACAGTTATGTCAATAAATACAATTTTATGGAGTAAAGATATTTTCCTGCTTATATTGGCTAGTGGGTTTCTCGTGATCTTTGAGGAACATGAAATGGTTGCTAATGCCATTTTCAGTATGTGAATTAGGATAATAACCTTTTCAAGGAGCCATGTCTTAAGGAGTGTTGCGACTTTCTTTGGTCCCCTTTGGGCCCTTTGGTTTTATCAGAAACTTTGAATGGTAGTCCTCTTGGCTCAGAGATCGTTTTTAGTCATTCCAAATGCATTCTTTAACTCAGAGGTTATGATGACGACAAAACCATAGTATGGCCAAGAACTGTTCATAAACACTTATCTCCAGTGTACAGACAACCACAAATAGTACACCTGCATGTATTTGGCACAGGAGTTACCATTCAGATCATTCTCTTTAAGGGCTTTGAGAACACTTAATCAAGAAACTGTGCTGCACCATGGTACGTGTTCTTAAGAGAAGCAATGTTTTCAAGAGGATACTCTTTTCTAAATAAAGACTGTTAAATAAAGAAACTGTCCCTGTCTGGGCTTTCCCAGAGGCCCTCTTCTATCTACATTTGTCAAACTTTTCCCTGATATTTCCATCTGCCTTATCTGTGTTGGACTGACCAGCTCCTATACCAGGGCATGTCTTCATTCTTGAACTTTTATGAAATGCCTGGTAGGTGTGGGACACTATGTAAGGCTGGAAGCAGCAGATAAAACATGGTCCCCATCCTCCAGAAGCTCTAGTTAGTGAGATCATATACCAGTGGATTTTCTAATTGCACAGAGGTGACATGTTGCTGCCACAGGGTTGCACCAAGCAGGGCCAAGTGAGAAAGCAGGGGTGTCTGAGAGTTTTCGTAGAAAATTGACAACTTACCTGTAGGAGTGACAATCTTCTTTTTTTCTTTTTTTTTATAAATATATTTTTATTTATTTCAGAGAAGAAGGGAGAGGGAGAGAGAGATAGAAAAATCAGTGATGAGAGAGAATCATCGATTGGCTGCCTCCTGCATGCCCCCCACTGGGGATCAAAACTGGACCCCAGGCATGTGCCCCTGATCAGAATCAAACCTGGGACTCTTCAGTCTGAAGGCCAACACTCTATCCACTGAGCCAAACCAGCCAGGGCCAATAACAACTTTCCACATTGCATTGTACTGAAAGGAATACAAGCTTCTGAGTGTGTAAATTGCTACATAAAACAGTAGCTTTGTCAGACTATCCATAAAAAGAAATTAAGGTAAAAAAATTTTCATATTTGTCCCAATAGTCTAGTGGGATTCATGATTGGAAAACAATTATTCTCAGTTATGGCATTTTGTCTTTGACACTATATACCTAACTAAAAATATTGTTTCTGTGGTACCTTTAGAAGGCTTGTCTCTAAAAGGAAATTTTTATTAAAGTATTCACACCATGAGGTTTAAATTAAAACAGGGAAGTTGTTTCTTGTTCAAGCCATTGGATAGCTGCACAAAGAAACCCCGGTTGCCAAAACATTTGTAAGGAATTCTCTTTTTAAAAGGTGTATATGGAAAGTTTGAGTGCATGTGAGTAGATGGAAGACATGACTACATGCATGAACTAGGGGTCGACTTGATACAATTGTTGAGTTACCCTTAGGTTTAATAGCAGCTAATAATTTTAGCATTTTAAAGCTTCTTTTTTGACTTCTGAACTGATTGAAAAGTTATACTAGTTATTTATTCATTTATTTTATAGGTATAAAAATAAAAAACCAAAACAGCATCATACCAAAATTTCCCATATCCGACCTTGCCTTTGGGTGGAAAAAGTGAAACAAAAATCTCCCTATAGATTTTCCCAAATACTCTTTTTTTTTTCCTGAATTTTGATCTAAGAAACCAGGTCAGTAATTTGAAAACCTAAGTGTTAAACTCATGAACCCAAATGGATTTGAACATTGTGGACTTGTTTGAAAATATCCACGATTCTCTTATTATCTTATCATCACTTAATTCTTCCATGGTTTTAGTGAATTCTTTACCATTATGCTACTGCCTTTTGACTATACAAATTATGTCATGCTTTAAATGCTTGTTGTATTAATACTTGCAATCACTTGCATTCTTTTAAAGAACATTTTCTAATGTATCTCTGTGGAACTGGGTAGACTCTTTCTAGCCCACTAGGGAGACATTCACAACTTCCTTGTAATGTCCTAGACTCATCTAGTTCATTTGGTGTTTTACTGATCTTTAAAAATATCCCAGTTTTTGCTGTCATTGGTTTAGCTATTTAGATTAAATCCTATTCTTTCATATTTGTCCCTGAGTTGATTTTTTTCCTGTCAGAGTCACAATATTTAAGCCTGATAAATAATACTTACCAAACTATAATGGAGTGTGTCTTAAGTATTATTCACCGTTGTCCATCTTTAATAATTAATGGTGAAGCATATATGAGATAATAAAATTTAATTTTTTGAAAGACATTGACTTTGATTAAAGGCAATGTTTAAAAAAAAACAAAACAAAACAAAACAAAAAAGGCAATGTTTATTTAGTCTATTGCTAACTCTGAGGTGAGCAACTATAAACCCAATATTTTATGACTTTTAAAATTCAGAAAATAAAATTAAATTAAACCAACAGGATGCCTAAAAGCTAAGAGATTTTTATCCAAATATCTGTTTAGATGTACAGGTATAGAGTCAAGCAAGAATTCAGGAAGGAGACAGACACTGCTTCCATGTACAGGCACTGGAAGAGCATTGGGCTCAGCTCTCATTGCTCACGACCTCAGTATCGCATAACTGTCAGAGTCCTTAGCTGTAAATAAGGAAAATATACACAATGTGAGGGTTAAATGAGATGGCATATGTGTAATGCTGACACAGTGCCTGCCAGGACTCTCCCCTCCTCTGAGGTCCCATAGCCCTAAATAATTCCTCTTTGGGGGTTCTGACTTTCTAGCTTGTATTCAGCATCAGCACTTTAAAAACAAGATCTGTGTTAGATTCACATTTGTGTCTTCTTCATTTCCTAGTGGAATAAACATTCTGTAACTATTTGTTGAATGACTAAATGGATGAGTGATTACATGTTAACACTTTTAATATTTTTACTGTTCCTGGTAGTAATTTTAAGATTTGATGTCTGATATTGGCTGATGTGGATGTATAATCTGAATATATAAGTGTGTTGCATCATAGAAATGACATCATGATATAGTTGGAAACAACCTTGGATGACTGAATATATAAGCTTTATGTTATCTCAAAACTCGGATATGGATAGATCTTAAAATAACTGATGAGTGTTGTGGCCCAAATAGAATCCCAAAACTGCTAGGGAATGGATGCATCAAGGGCCCCCTAGTCTTAATAAAATAGATTCAATAAAGTATCTTATTTCCCCAACAGTGAATGATAAAGAAGGTATTATTTTTTAATAAAACTAAATCATTACTATTCAGCTGCTTTATAATCTTACCCTGCTCTTTGGAATTCCTAGTCTGGGCTACTGCCCAGGTCCCTGCAAGTTGTCCACACATTGATCCACCAGAGGTTCAAAGAACCATCCTGTGCTGGGTCTAGTCTTGTAGGAGATCTATGCAGAAAATATTAACTTGTGTGCCCCTCAAAAGACTTCGGGAACCTTGAAGAATATATGTAGCCAGTTGATTACATTTTTGTCTTATTGGTTCCAATCACAGATTTACCTCCAATGCTAATATTTTTACTTTATTTACTTAAATGTTAATTATATTTAGTTTTGTACATACCCCCGCCATCCCCACCAGAGAGGGAACTCAGATTAAAGTAAACATAACTCTCACTCAGGTGTCAATAGTATCTTATTTTTTTTAGTAGAAGTAATACCTTCCTAGATATTTTACTCCATATAGTTCAAGATTTTCTGAGGGATGTACAGGAAAGTACAGCTCTGCATGTGTCCCCTCTCACAATTACTTTCTGTGCAATTACAGTGATCTATTCTATATTCTCATTATTTTCCTACATTTATAGTAAGATCTAGTAGGTAACTGTATAAAATAAAGATCGAAGATTTTGTTTTTATTATTGAACATATACTAGTAAATAACATGCCTCAAATGCTGAGGAGAAGGTGTTTCTGAGCACTAAAGAAAAATGAACTCATAACTGCTGGGAGGGAGAGAAAGATTAGTATCTTACCCTTTTAGATTGGGTTGTGCCTTTGCAAAGACTTGGCAATGAGCATCCTGCCTGTTGTGACGAATCTGGGCCAGGCTGGATGTCACCTTAGATGCCCATGATTTTATCATTGAGGCTTTTGGGCTGTAGTTATAGCTCCACAACTTTGTAGCTGGCATCCTAACCTTTCAGGAGGAGACTGTAATTTAAATATATGTCCTTGGAAACATTTTATTTAGAAGCCATCCAATTTCTGAGTTAAGTAGTAAGGGGTCCACTTTGCTGTAAGAATGGTTTAGAAAGAAAAAATCAGTTATATTGAGGCTAATCTGAATTTAAACCTGTAAGCCAAGGAGGTGAGAATTTCTAAAGTGATAAATGGGAAGAAATTGATGATGAGAGCACATGGTTGGTGAGGACATCAACCGTGTGCACTTCATTTTTATTTTGTTTTCATTTTCAGCTACCCCTCCCCCCACCAAAAAAAGAGGTTGGTAATGGAATGTAACTTCAAATTCCCACAAATGAACTGAATTTTTAATATTCTTGCTCTTTCTGTTTGTTGTTTGTTTGTTTGTTTGTTTGTTACAAACTTATATTTTCATATGCTAAAATGAAAATGAGTGGTGTAGTTCATTAGCTCAGCCAGTAGAGGGGAATGATGCCTATAACCACTCATTACTATGTGCAACCACTTCTTCAAACCACTATGTCAGATTCAGTAGTGCTGTCTTGCAAATAGATGCCATCAAGCAGGGCAGGTCACATGATAAGTACTGAAGTGATCTTCATTTTTTGAACTATGTCCTTATAACTTCCTTCTTTCTATGGCTTTTGTTTTTATTTCTGTGTCTTTGTCACTGCATCCATGTCCTCCTTTTGGTGTCTTTTTCTCCTAGTAAATTCTTGGTCCCCTCTGTGCCCATGAAACCTAGAAACTTCTTAGATGCCTCTTTATTTTTTTATAGAACATCAATTTCCATAAAGATACTTTTCATAGAGGAAAAATACTAGAGTATTGTCATTTATTAAACCACTGATTTATCCTAGACATGTAAGCTAGAAATTATATTCATAGCTGAGACAAGTTCACAAACAATTATCCTAAATGTATAGACAACGTAACATCATTTGTAGGGTTTATGTATCACCTGTATAGGTATCGTTGCCATAACTTTAAAGTTTAACAAATCTGTGGGAGACAAGTCTCTAAAGTGTGAAAACCTATATCTTATTTCTAAAGCTCTGATTTTACCTCTACTTTTTGTTAAAGTATGTCCTTGAATAAGTGTCTTGATTTTGATTCTACCTAAGAGAAGTCCTTTTGTGTTATTTGGCCATTGTAGTGTTCAATAAGCACTCACTGGGCTGAACATTTGCTCAAAGTGTATTATTTGAAAGTCAGATTTAGGAAAATATGTGAATTATAGTGTCCCCTCCCAAATTAGACATTAAATTTCATCTTTTACTTAACAAGCCTACAGATAAGTTTGGATAGCTCTTCATTCCAACAAACTAATTTGTCTAGACTATAAGCATGCATGATTTATTCAATTGGTAAATAATAATATGTCATTTCCAGTTTTTAAATTAATCACGAAGAATTCCATATTTCTCTAGATGACTGCAAGAGGGTTCAAATATGGTACAAATGGGATTTATCCCTGGGATGTAAGGTTGGTTTAACATATGCAAATTAATCAATATGATACATCATATTAACAAAATGAAAGACAAAAACTGACCACGTGATTATTTCAATAGATGAAGAAAAAGCATTTGACAAAGTTCAACATTTATTTATGTTAAAAAATCAACAAAATAGTTATAAAAGGAAATTTCCTCAAGATAGTAATGTCCACTTATGAAAAGCCCAAAGCTAACATCAAAATCAGTGGGGAACTAAGAGATCACGGTTAGATTCCTGGTCAGGGCACATGCCAGGCTTGGAGGCTCAATCCCCAGTAGGGGGAATGCAAGAGGCAGTAGATCAATATTTCTCTCACATTGGTGCTTCTATCTCTCTATCCCTCTTCCTTAACAACCTCTCTAAAAATCAATAAAATATATTTTAAAAAATCAGAGGGGAAAAATGGAAAGCCTTTCCTCTAAGTTTCAGTACAAGACAAAGATGTACAATCTCACCACCTCTATTCAACATGGTATTTTAAGTACCAGCAGGACAATCAGACAAGAAAAAAGGGCATCCAAGTCAGAAAGGAGGAAAATGATCTCTGTTTGCAGATGACATAATTCTATATATAGAAAACACTAAAACTGCAAAAAACTGTTAGAACTAATCAACAAATTTAGTAAAGTTTCAGAATACCAAATTAACATACAAAAATCAGCTGCAGTTTACATCAAGAACAATGTATCTGAAAAGAAAATCAAGAAAACCTCATTTATGATAGTATCAAAAGCAGTAAAATACTTCAAGGATAAATCTAACCCAGAGGTGACATCTGCACGCTGAAAACTATGACATTGATGACACCATTTAAAGAAGACAAAAATAAATAGAAAGATAAATGGTGTTCATGGATTGGAATAATTAACATTGTTAAAATATTTATACTCAGGATTTCAAAATGGTGGTAGAGTAAGTGGATGCTACACTGACACTCCTAGGATCAAACTGGAAATACAACTAAAATACAGAAAAGGGGGGAAAAAACACCTGAAAAATCAACTGAAGACTAGCTGAAGAGAACCCTAAAAACCAAGATGGAAAGTGGAGACTGCATAGAGACTGATAGAAAGTATGGAGGCACAAATGGGCTCATTGAGCCCTATAGACAGCAGCTGAGAGGGATATCTCAGCAGTAAGTGGTTCCCACTGAGAACTCTAGGGTCTAAACCTCAAGCTGGGTTCCCCAGCCTAGAACAACAGAACTGATAAAGTTGCCCACATAACCTGGCTGTGAAAAGCACAGAGTTAATATCTGCTAGTGAGACACAACTAAAAATGCAGACACCCTCTTAAAGGGCCAACACACAAAATGTCATGTGCAGCCACTCACCTTGGGTTCCAGCAGAGGGAGGGCAGAGTGGACTGGTGCTGTAGTGAGCAGAAGCCAGGATAGGGGGGCTCTGGGGTTGGCACATAGAGAGAGGACAGCCATGCCGGTTTCCTGTGCTGAGCCATTCCCTCACATTGAGGAGGAAATCTTTCTCCTGCAGTCCTTTCCTACCAAGGTAGTTTTTGGGTGGGTGGAAGGCAAATGAATCTGGCCCCATCCTGTGGTCAATAGCCTGAGGCAAATCAAGTCTGAGTGTCAATGGGACTTCAGAGGAAGGTCTCTGGAAGCTTTGAGTCTTTCTCTGATCTAATCCTGGGTCCAAGGCTAGGAGAAGCAGACCATTAAGCACATCTTAGTTTTTTCCAAAGGCTCCCAGCCACAGTAGAGGGAGCCACAAGCTCTGGATTGCTGATAGCTCCAAACAGGATACTCAGGGCCAGTCACAAGCATCTGACTTTGTCCTGCACTAGAGATTGGGAATTGTAGCATTTCTACCTAATGCACAGACAAAAAACCCCAATAGGCAGCCAAAATGGGGAGACTAAAAAACAACCCCCAAATGAAACAACAAGAGAATTATTCAGTAGAAGAGATAAATGAAATGGAGATAAGAAATTTATCAGACATAGAGTCAGAATAATGATGGCAAAGATGATCAACTGCATGTGAAAAGATATAGTAGCTATGAAGAATGATAGAGAATTAATAAAGAGCACCATGGAAGGAAGGAATACACAGCAGCTTAGGAGAAGCTGAAGATAGGTTCAGTGGATTAGAAGATGGGGTAGAAAAATATCATCCAATCAAAGAGTCAAAAAGAAAAAAAAACAATTAAAAAAGAGAAGGACAGCTTAAGGGAGCTATGGTTCAACATGAAACATAACACTATTGCATATTAGAAGTACCAAAGGGAGAAGAAAGCAAGCAAAGGATAGAGAACATGTATGAAGAAATAATGGCAGAAAACTTTCCTAACCTAGTGAAGGAAAAAGTCACACAAGTTCAGGAGGCATAGAGAGTCCCAAGAAAGAAGAATCCAAACAAACCCATACCCACACACATAATAATTAAAATGCCAAAAAAAGAGAGAATCTTAAAGGCAGCAAGAGAAAAGCAATTTTTTTGACCTACAAAGGAGCTCCTATAAGGTTGATTTTTTATCAGAAAATCTACAGGCCAGAAGGGAATGTCATTATGTATTCAAGGTAATGAAAAGAAAGGAATGAAGCCAAGATTACTATATCCAGCAAGGCTGTGATTCAAAATAGGTGGTGAAATAAAGAGTTTCCCAGAAAAAAAGGTGAAAGGAGTTAGCCACCACAAAACCAGTAATGCAAGAAATGCTGTGGTCATGAGAAGAAAAAATATATATGTAGAGAAACATCGGCATACAGAATTAAAATGGCAATAAACAAGCATCTATAAAAAATAACCTTAAATGTACATAGATTAAATGCTAAAATCAAAAGACAGAGGGTAGCTGAATGGATAAAAAACATGACACAATTATATGTTGCCTACAAAAGACCCACCTCAGAACAAAAAAAAACAACTCACACAGGATGACAGAGAAGAGATGGAAAAATATTTTCCATACAAATGGAAATGAAAAATAAAAACTGGGGTAGTAATACACATATCTGACAAAATAGATTTCAAATTGTATGCCATCACAAGAGATAATAAAGATCACTACATAATACTAAAGAGATAGATCCAACATGGGGATATAACCCTAGTAAACATATATGCACCCAATGCAGGAGCCCCAAAATATAAAAAAACCTCTAAGACTTTTGAGGGAGTGATCGACAGCAATATAGTCACAATAGGAGACTGTAATATCCCATTGGCTTCACTAGATTAATCTTCCAGATAAGACATTAACAAGGAAATAAGGACTCTAAATGACACACTGGATCAGATAGATTAAATGTACATTTGTAGAACATTTAATCCTAATGTTGCAGAATATACATTCTTTTCAAGTGTACATAGGTTATTCTCAAAGATAGACCACATATTAGGACACAAAACAAGTCTGTACAAGTTCAAGAAGACAGAAATCATAAGAAGTATCTTCCAAGACTACAATGAAATGAAATGAGAAATCAACTACAGTAAAAACACTCAAAACATTTAATCACATAGAGGTTAAATAGCATGTTATTAAACAAT
>PVJC01000158.1:88895-157519 GCA_004026665.1 Murina feae
AAAGTATTTAAAATTACAACTTAAATAATTACAAAGAGAACAACAAGAAAAACCTAAAGTAAGTTGAAGGAATTATTGAAGATTAGAGAAGAAATAAATGACATAGAGACTGAAAAAATACAAAATATCAATGAAATTAAGAGCTGGTTCTAT
Source organism: Murina feae (assembly GCA_004026665.1). NCBI lineage: Eukaryota > Metazoa > Chordata > Mammalia > Chiroptera > Vespertilionidae > Murina > Murina feae. The sequence goes on from PVJC01000158.1 coordinate 89,049, forward strand.
GAAAAGATAAAAAAGATTGGTGAACCATTAGCCAGCCTCATCAAGAAACAAAGAGAGAGGATCCAAATAAATAAAATCAGAAAGGGAAGCAGAGAAGTAATAACTGAAACCACAGTAATACAAAAGATTGTAAGAAAAACTATGAACAACTACATGAGAACAGCTGGACAATGTGGATGAAATGGATAAATTCCTAGAAAATTCAACCTCCCAAAACTGAATCAGGAAGAATCAAAAAACCTGAATAGGCCAATAACATGTGATGAGAGAGAAGCAGTAATAAAAAACTTCCAGCAAACAAAAGCCCTGGTCCAGACGACTTCACAGGGGAGTACTACCGAACCTTCAGAGAAGAACTCAAACCTGTTGTCCTCAAAATATTCCAAAAATCCAAGAGGCAGGAACACTTCTAAGCCTTTTTTTGAGGCCAGTATTATTATAATTCCAAAATTTGATAAAGACACCACAAAGAAAGAGAAATACAGGCCAACATCCTTGATGAATACAGATGCTAAATTCCTTACCAAAATATTAGCAAATCAGACTTAGCAATATATTAAAAAGATCATACACCATGACCAAGTGGGATTTTTTTCCAGGGATGCAAGGTTGGTACAATATTCTCAAATTAATAAATGTGATACATCACATAAACAAACTGAAAGACAAAACCACATGATCACATCAATAGATGCAGAAAAAGCATTTGACAAATTCCAACACTCATTTTTGATAAAAACTCTAAGCAAAGTGGGAATAGAGGGAGCATGTCTGAACATGACAAAAGGCTTATACAACAGATATACAGCCAACATCATACTCAATGGACAAAAACTAAACCCATTTCCTGCAAGAACAGGAACAAGACAGGGATGTTTGCTTTCACCACTCTTATTCAACACAGTACTGGAAGTGTTAGCCACAGTGATCAGACAAGAAGAAGAAACAAAAGGTATCCAAATTGGAAATGAGGAAGTAAAACTATCATTATTCACAGAGGATATGATATTGTACATAGAAAACCCAAAAGACTCCACTAAAATAATACTAGATTTAATAAATGAATTTGGCAATATATCAGGATACAAAATTAACACTCAAAAATTGATGGCATTTTTATACTACAATAATGAATTCTTAGAAACAAAACTAAACAAATCATCCCATTTACCATTGTAACAAAAAAGTTAAAATACTTAGGAATAAACTTAACCAAGGAGGTAAAAGGCTTGTATTCGTGAAATTACAGGACATTGAAAAAATAGAGGAAGATACAAACAAGTGGAAGAATATACCATGTTCATGGATTGGTAGATTTAACATCATTACAATGTCCATACTACCCAATGCAATCTACAGATTCAGTGCTATCCCTATTAAAATACCAAGATAATTTTTCGCAGATCTGGAACAAACTCTCCAAAAATGTATATGGAACCAAAAAGACCCAAATAGCTGCAGCAATCTGGAGAAAGAAGAAGAACGTTGGCGGGATCACAATGCCAGATATCAAGTTTTATTACAAAGCCACTGTAATCAAAACTGCTTTGTACTGGCACAAGAACAGGCAAATGATCAATGAAACAGAAAAGACCTTAGAAATAGACCAAGCCATTATGCTCAATTAATATTTGGCAAATGAACAAGAACATACAAGGGAATCAATAGACAGAAAAAAACATCCAACAAAATCTAACACCATTTTTTGATAAAAACTCTCAGTAAAGTGGGAACAGAGGGAGCATACCGCAACATGATAAAGGCCATATATAACAAACCTACAGCCTCATTCTCAACGTGCAAAAACTAAAGCCATTTTCCCTAAGAACAGGAACAAGACAGCGATGTCTGCTTTCAACACTCTTACTCTACATAGTACTATACATCCTAAACACAGCAATCAGGCAAAAAGAAGAAAATAAAAGGCATCCAATTTAGAAAAGAGGAACTAAAACTGTCATTATTCATAGATAACATAATATTGTACATAGAAAATCCTAAAGACTCCTCTGAAAAACTACTACATTTAATAAATGAATTTGGCAATATGAAAGGATAAACAATTATATCCAGAAATTGGTTATATTTTTAAACACCAATAATTAATTCTTAGAAAAATAAACTAAAAAAAATCCCAATTATAATTGAAGCAAAACCTGAAGATATTTAGTAATAAATTTAAGCAAGTAAGTAAAAGACCTATACTCGGAAACTACAGCATGTTAAAAGAAGGGATAGAGAAAGAGATAAATAATTAGAAGAATACACTGTGTTCATGGATTGGTAGAATCAACATTATTACAATGTCCATACTACCCAAGGCAATCTTTAGATTCAATGCAATCCTTATTAAAATATCAATGACATATTTCATAGATCCAGACAAATACTCCAAAAATTTATATGAAACAAAAAAAAGACCCCAAATAGCTGCAGAAATCTTGAGAAGAACAAAGTTGGAGGGATCACCATACCAGATATCAAGTTATACTATAAAGTCACGTACTAAAAAGAGCCTGGTACTGGCACAAGAACAGTCATATGGTACAATGGAATTGAACAGAGAACACAGATATTAACCAAAGTTATTAAGCTGAATTAATATTTGTCAAGGGAGGCAAGAACATACAATGGAGTCAAGCCAGTCTATTTAGTAAATAGTGTTTGGAAAATTGGACAGGCACATGGAAAAAATATCAAACTAGACCACCAACTTACATAATATACAAAAATAAACTCAAAATGGATAAAAGACTTAAACATAATATGGGAAAATATAAAAATACTAGAGAAATCCACAGGCAACAAAATCTCAGACATATGCCGAAGCAATTTCTTCACTGAATCAGCTCCAAGAGCAATGGAAGCAAGAGAAAATAAACAAATGGGATTACATCAAAATTAAAAGCTTCTGCACAGCAAAAGAAATCATCAACAAAACAACAAGAAAGCCCACTGCATGGGAGAATGTATTTGCCAATGTTATCACCAATAAGCATTTAATCTCCAACATTTACAGGGAACTCATACAAATTAACAAAAGGAAGATAAACAATCCAATTAAAAAATGGGCAAAGGACCTAAATAGACACTTTTCAAAAGAGGAAATTCACAAAGCCAAGAGACATATGAAAACATGCTCAAAGTCACTAATTATCTGAGACATGCAAATTAAAACAACAATGAGGTACCATCTCACACCTGTAAGAATGACTATCATCAACGAATCAACAAATGTCAAGTGCTGGAGAGGATGCGGAGAAAAAGGAACACTCGTGCACTGCTGGTGGGAACGTAGACTGGTGCAGCCATTGTGGAAAACAATATGGAGCTTCCTCAAAAAGTTAAAAATGGAACTCCCATTTGACCCAGTGATCCCACTTCTAGGAATATATCCCAAGAAACCAGAAACTCCAATCAGAAAGGATATATGCATCCCTATATTCATAGCAGCACAATTTACCATAGCTAAGATTTGGAAACAGTCTAAGTGCCCATCAGCAGATGAATGGATTAGAAAACTGTGGTACATCTACATAATGGAATACTATGCTGCTATAAAAAAGAAGGAATTCTTACCATTTGCAACAGCATGGATGGAACTGGAGAGCATTATGCTAAGTGAAATAAGCCAGTCAATGAAAGAAAATTACCACACGATCTCACTCATTTGTGGATAATAAAGACCTTTATAAACTGATGAACAAAAATAGATATAGAGGCAGAACAGCATCAAACAGACTGTCAAACTACAGCAGGAAGGCCGAGGATTATTGAGGGGTGGGTAAGAGATCAACCAAAGGAGTTCTATGCAGGCATATAAGCATAACCAATGGACACAAGACACTGGGGGGTAGGGGAGGCTGGGGGAATGTCAAGGGGGGAAAAAAGGAGGCATATGTACTACTCTTTGTAATATTTTAGGCAATAAAACAAAATTTAATAAATAAATAAATAAATAAAATATGATATATTAATACCACATGTGGTATATATACAAAATGGAATATTATTGAGCTTTATAAAAGAAGATTTTGCTATTTGCAACTACATAGATGAACCTGGAGAACATTATGCTAAGCGAAATAAGCCAGATACAGAAAGGAAAAACTGTGTGATTTCACTTATATGTGGAATATAAAAGAGTTCAATACAAAGAAGCAGAGAGAGTAGAACTTTGATTACTGGAGACAGGATGTGGAGGATGAGGAGATGTTAGTTAAAGTTGAAGTACCCTGCAACTTATTCAAGGTGAATAAGTTTAGAGAGCTAATAGACAGCATGATAACTATCCTATCTAATAAAAGAGTGATATGTAAATTAGGCATCACTCCATCACAAAGATGGCTGCCTCCATAGCCACAAGATGGCTGCCTCTATAGCCACAAGATGGCCGCCCCCATAGCCAAAAGATGGTGGCGCCCATAGCCACATCCTATCTAATAAAAGAGTAATATGCAAATAAGGCATCACTCTGTCACAAAGATGGCCACCCCCACGGCCACAAGATGGCTGCACCCATAGCCACAAGATGGCAGCGCCCAGTCTGGCTCAGCCCAGCCACTGAAGTGGTCAGGCCTGTTAGCCAGGCATGTGGCAGAGGAGGTGGAGAGCCTGAGGGGTAGAACAGGCTATCACAGGGGGCTAGGGGTCTCTTGCCCAAGCCAGAGGCCTTCACCAGAGGCCTTAGGCATGGATAAGGGTGGATCTGGTGATCAGAGGAGGCAGGGGCAGAGCCAGTGATCAAAGGGGTATGAAGGTGCCCTACCCATGCATAAGGCCTGGACCAGAGGCCTCAGGCCTATGCAGGGTCAAGGCCAGAGATCGCAGGGGTCTGGGCATTGGTGGAGCCAGCAAAGCAAGGGTCTGGAGGTCCTCTGCTCAGGCCTATAGCCTTGGCCAGAGGCTATATTGGGGCAAGGGTGGAGCCCGCGATTGGAAGGGCTTGGGGGTCCCCTGCCCAGGCCTGCAGCCTTGGCCAGAGGCTGCCAGTGGGGTAAGGGCAGAGCCAGTGATGGCAGGGGGCAGGATCAGAGTTGGTGATTACAGAGGCCTGGGCTCTGTGAAGCTGGTGATTTCAGGGATCTGGGGGTTCCTTGCCCAGGCCTGCAGCCTTGGCCAGAGCTTATAGGCCTGGGCATGGGGGGAGCCGGTGATCCGAGTGAAATACAGAGGAAACACCTTTTCTTACTGCTCATTGGCTAAGCTCCCTGTATGCCACTGGTAATACTCTTAGTTACTTGGGTAATAAGAATCCAAAAAGGCGATCTAGGGTTTTTCCACCACACTGCTGGAGAAAAAAAAATGAAGGTCCACTGCTGGAGGGCTAAGAAATGTCATATCCTGCCCTAGCTGGTTTGGCTCGGTGCATAATGTCTCAGCCTGCTGACTGCAGGGTCTGAGTTCAATTCTGACCAAGGGCATGTACCTAGGTTGCAGGCTCCTCCCTGGCCAGGGCGAGGAACAAACCCCCTCCCCCCGTGCACGAATTTCGTGCACCAGCCCCTTGTAGTTAATAATACTGTATTGAATACTGGAAATTTGCTAAGAGAGATTTCAGGTTTTCTCACAATAAGTGGCAACTAACTGAGAAGATGTACTCATTAGCTTGACTGTAATAATCACTTCACTATGTAGATGGCCTAAGCTCTGGCCAAGGCTGTGTATCAAATCATCATGATGCACTCTTTAAATATACACAATTTTTATTAAAGTTAGAATGAAAATGATAAAAGAGGTCAGCATTAACAAATATAAGAAATACCTGAAGATTTGGTTTATAGTCAACTTTGTTTAAAATGTCCCAGCACATTCTTGGGTTCTGCTTAGGGTCATAGTGTGGTAAGTCTGCCTGGGAAAAAGAGGAAGCTAATCACTCTTGAGTTATCATGGATTAAACAACATGAAGGGAAGGGAAAGCCAATCTGCAGTGCAACTGCTATGTGCCAACACCATGCCACGGTGAGCCATATGTGTTCTAGAGTGAAATCCCAATGAGAATGCTGGGTGGGGGAGGGTCAGCAGTGCCACTACTTTTGTACAAATGAGAAAACTGAAGCTGAATACGTTTGTTTTTGCTCCTAGTAAGTGACAAGGTCAAGATCCACATCCACCTTGGTGTGAAACCTAAGGCAATCACTTATTTCTTCACACCAGGCTGTCTCCCAAACCCTCTCAGGTTATTACTGTGCTCTTTCCATGGCTCTTTGTGTGGCATTCTTTATCTGAAGAGGCTGTTCTTTTTTAACTTTCCTCTCTGAGCAATGTTCTTTTCTTGAATGTTTTAAATAATTTTGTTCTAGTTTACAAATTCAGAAATGGAAAAATATTGGATAAGAATTGTAAGTAAAATTGGTTGATTTCATTTTTGGCTTTGAAAGACAAGGTACATTTTTTCACCATGAGATCATACCTAATGCCTTCAGTGGTGAGACGGGGCCAAGTTGCTAGGAGTGCTGGTGGGCTCCAGGGTGGAAGAACATTGAGGATTACAGAGTGCCTTGGAGAGATATATGTAAAAGGGCTATTAGCGGGCACTTTCACTCCTCAAATCAGAGAGAAAAGACCTCCTACAATTATTGGGGTAGGTCCAGATTTGAGGACTCCTGTTTGGCAAGGTAGAGTGAAAAATGTGTTTATTAAGAAACTAGCTGTGGAGTATAAATGGATGCTGAAATAGACCAGAACCAGGAGAAACAGCCCACCATCAGTTAGCCATAAAAATAAAGATTACAAAACAGAACACATACTTTGCCTTGCTGGTCTGTTTTTGAACTTGGGGTCAGACCCTTTGCCTGAGCCTTGTTTCCCAGCTGGTGTTTGCTTCACTCCACACAGTCTTCCTAGGCTTCTCTTCCCAGCTCAGGCCAAGCCAAGATGTCATTTCTCACCATTTTAAAAATAGTATTCATTTCAGATTATCTGTGTGTAGGATAACTGTCTTTAAATTTTTCTAGACAAGACACAGGGTCCTTTTTGACAAGATAGACTATCTGGGAGGTGGACACAGGAAAAGAGTAGGGAGGTGGGAGAGAGTGTGGAAAGGCATTGCCTGCATTTTATGTGAAATTCTTACTCAAGAGACCTCAGAAGATTTTGCCCCAACCTCATACACCTCACCTCTTTTTTCACCCCAAATAATTAATGAAACTCTCTGAAGAGTGTCTTGATCCCAAATCCATCAAACTTTCTTCTAAGAAGAATGAAAATCCCCTTGTTCTCTATATTGAATGACTCTTTCTTAAATGTAGACAAGACAAAATGGTCAAGATTCTGATAATATAGGATATCCCAGTTACACATTACCAATGCATTGCAAAGGCTACTGATTATTCAGTCTTTTTCAATCAGCAATTAAGCACAGAGGCTTCCTAAATACAGCAATTCATTGTTAATTATTATTATTGGCCATTTGAAAGACTCTCTACAAATTCAAAGTCAGCCCTGGAGAAGCATGCTAGGATTTCAGGGGAAATGAAGGAAGAAAAATAAATAGGAACTTTGTTTTTTGGTACATGAGACATTTTAGACCAGATAGATACAATGGGTCCTATGAGTCAGACCCAATTTACTGTACTGCCTTTTTTAGCAGAAAAAGTTTGAAAATGAGTAGGAATAATAATTGTCCTATTTTTAAGGCAGCTATAAATGTACTCACAAATAGGGCACCTATTAAAGGAATTTTTTTTCTTGTATGTAATGCTAGAGTAATTAAGTCAATGGAAAAACCTAGGAAGAATAAAATTCCAAGAGTTGATGCTTTCTGGGGAGGAGGCTGGAAAGGTAATGATCTTTTAAATTTTAATGCCTTGCTATTTTGCCACTCATTGAAAACCCTTTTCTAGTCATGAAAAACACATTAGGACCCTATTAGGCTGCCTGTTGATATTTGGTGCCATACTACCCGACCCTTACAGAACCTTTAATAAAATACCCATCACATCTGATAAGTATGTATGCCTCAGTATTCTTAGAGGTGTAGAGTATTGATCAGGGCATTAATTTTCTTGAGAGTGATATTCAGTGGAATAGGAAATTGGAATTTCTATGTTTATATTAAATCAGACACCTATTTTATTGATTCTTTGGAGAACCATACAAAAACTTTTAGAATTTAGATTTTGGAAAAATATATTGCTACCTTTATACCAGTAAAATATTTCCATTCCTCTTTCTCCCTCTATCCCTTCCTCCCTTCCTTCCCATTTCCCTTATTCTAGTCTGTCAGTCTGTCCATCCATGGTTTCATCCATCTCCTCCTGTCTGTCTGTTCATCTGTTCATCCAATGCATCTGAAGTAATGGAATCTATGTAATTACTTGGATTACTTTTTTGCTGAGTCTCACTGGTAGAGAGGTTAGAGTTAAGCTTTATGCTCAATTTCTATAATAAAAATCTATAATAATGAAAGTGTAATATGTTAATTAGACTGGACAGTTGAACGACCTTCCAGATGTCATTTCAGACTTCCTTCCAGACGAAGCCACAGTGGCGGGGGCGAGGCAGAGGCGATTAGGAGTGATGAGACTGGCAGGCAAGTGGTTAGGAGTGATGAGGTAGGCAGGCAAGCAGTTAGGGGAGATCAGGCAGGCAGAGTGGTTAGGGACAATCAGCCAGGCAGGAGAGCAGTTAGCGGTGATCAGGTAGGCATGCAGAGGCAGTTAGGGGTGATCAGGCAGGCAGACAAGCAGTTAGGGGCGATCAGGCAGGCAGGCGAGTGGTTAAGGGTGATGAGGCAGGCAAGCAGGTGAGCGGTTAGGAGCCAGCAGTCCCAGATTGTGAGAGGTTGCAGGTTGGGCTGAGGGACACCTCCTGCCCCCGTACACTATTTTGTGCACTAGCCTCTAGTAATAATTATAACAGCTATCATTTATTGAGTACTTACTAGGCCTCTTTCAAGGTGATAAGTAAACAGTATACATTAATCCTCTCAGTTAATAATTATTACTGTCCTACAAAGTAGCTACCAATATAATTCTCTTTTTTGTTACTTACTTTTTGATCATAAATCTTTTATATTTTATTTTATTGCAATATAATTCTTATTTAACATATGATAAAATTGAGGTTTACTGAGACAGTTGGCTTATGTAGATGACAGCTAGTTAGTGGTGAGGCCTGTGTTCAAATTCAGGTAGTCTATCCCATATTCTGTGCTTCTAACCCTAGTGCCTCTTCTAGCCTGAGTCTTCTTTTAAAAATTTGCATTTCATGGTCTGGTTCTTTTATTCTTACTTAATGGATCACTTTTAAAAGAATCATTTGTGGCTCTAGCCAGTTTGGCTCACTGGATAGAGCGTCGGCCTGGGGACTGACGGGTTCCAAGTTTGATTCAGATCAAGGGCATGTACCTTGGTTGTGGGCACATCCCCAGTAGGGGGTGTGCAGGAGGCAGCTGATTGGTGTTTCTCTCTCATTGATATTTCTCACTCTCTATTCCTCTCCTTTCCTCTCTGTAAAAAATCAACAAAATATATTTAAAAAAAGAATCATTTGTGGCAAAGTGCTCCAAATTTGCTTCAAAGTCATATGTGACATATATAAAAAGAGAACTAGAATAACCTGTTAATCCATAAATTCAGTGCTTATTTTATTTGAGTGGTCTCATTCCCCAGGACTTAAATTTTTGTTTTTTAATTTTCAATTAGAGTTTACATTCACTATTACTTGGTATTAGTTTCAGGTATACATCATAGTGGTTAGATAATCATATACTTTACAAACTGGTCCCCTCAACATTTCAAGTACCCACCTGACACCACACATAGTTATTATAATACTAGGGGCCTGGTATACAAAAATTTGTGCACTCACGGGGGGAGGGGTGTCCCTCAGCCTGGCCTGTGCCCTCTCGCAATCTGGGCTCCCCCATGGGGGATGTCCACCTGCTGGTGTGCCTGGCCAGCCCCCCAGTGGGGACCCTCATCCCATGGGGGTGTGGCCAGTCTGGGTGAGGGGCTGAGGGGCATTTTCAGGCTCCCCACAGTCCCTTCAGGGTTTGAGTCCGTACTCGGTTACCTGGCCAGCTTGGGTGAGGGGCTGAGGGCCGTTTTCAGTCTGCCAATAGCTCCCATTGACCCAACGTCAATGGGAGGCTGGCTGGAATCAGGTTTCTGGAGTTTATTTATCTTCTATAATTGAAACTTTGCTACCTTGATTAGAGGTCTAGGCAGGTAATGAAGCCTCCTGTTTGCTTCAGCTCTGTGGCTTCTATAATTGAAACATTGTTGCCATGAGCAGAGGCCCAGCCGGCCTAGGCAGGCAGTTTCAACTCTATCGTTGGTGCAATGGAAGCCTCCTGTTTGCTCTAGCTCCGTGGCTGCTGGCTGCCATCTTGGCTGGGTTAATTTGCATACAACTGCTCTGATTGGCTGGTGGGCTTGGCGTGGCTGGTGGATGTGGCTTAGGTGTCTTGGTGTGATGGTTAATTTGCATATTACTCTTTTATTAGATTAGACTAGAGACCCGTTGCACAAAATTCGTGCACTGGGCGGGGGTTCCCTCAGCCCAACCTGAACCCTCTCCAATCTGGGATCCCTTGGGGGATGTCCAACTACCGGTTTAGCCTAAACTGGCAGTCAGACATCTCCCACAATTCGGGACTACTGGCTCCCAACCACTAACCTGTCTGCCTGTCTGAGTGCCCCTAACCGCTTCTACCTGCCTGCTGGATCACCCCCTAATCGTTCTCCTGCCAGCCTGATTGATGCCTAACTATTCTCTGCTGGCCTGATCGCCCCTAACTGCCCTCCCCTGCATATTTCCTCTTTATTAGATAGGGTTTTTTCTTTAACATATTGGACACTGTACCTGCCGTGGTCTTGACAAACCAGTAAAAATGAAAACACAAACTAAAAGTGGCATAAAATAAATTTCTTAAATAGGAATTTCATGAGATCTTGGAAAGGTGATATCATGTGGTTGTTTCTTCCTTTTTTCCTTCTCTTTCTTTTTCTTGATATTTCATCTTTTGTCCTTTTTTTCTTTTCTTCTTTTCTTCTTTTTCTGTCCTCTCTTTCTCTTAACTTTTCTGTTGGTAGAATCATCAGTACTTGCTTCCAAAAGACAAAGAAGATGGAAACACACCATCATTTGAAGAAAAAAATGATCTATGTTGGGATTGGTGGTGTTTCTGGTTTTTCTCTTTTTCCTAGTTTCTTTGTCATTTCTGCCAGCTTTGGTATCTTCAGGACTTGTGCATGGGCACTTCTTATTTATGTCTAAAAAACCTGCCTGCCTTGGTGAAAACTGTAGGGGAAAAGGCTGCCATCTTGTGGCTATGGGTGCTGCCATTTTGTCCTGGAGTGATGGTTAATTTGCATATTACTCTTTTATTAGATAGGATTATTGGCTACATTCCCTATGCTGTACTTTACATCAGTGAGGCTATTTTGTAACTACCAATCTGTACTTTGTAATCCCATCACTTTTTTCACCCAGCTCTCTAACTGCCTTCCTCTCTGGAAACTATTAGTTTATTTTCTGTGTCTATTTAGTTTGTCATTTGTTTTGTTTTTTAGATTCCATATATAAGTAAAATAATATGTATTTGTCTTTTTCTGTCTGACTTATTTCACTTAGCATAATATTCTCTAGGTCCATTCACACTGTCACAAATGCCAAGATTTCATTCTTTTTTTATGGGAAAGTAATATTCCATGTATACACGGGTTGGCAATAGTAAATTTACAATTGAGAGTATATGAAAAAAGCTTATTCTTGTGTTGTTATTTATTATTATATTATTTATTTGTATTACAACTGTAAACTTACATTTGCTAGTTCCTGTATATGTATTATAATTTTTTTAAAATATATTTTATTGATTTTTTTTACAGAGAGGAAGGGAGATGGATAGAGAGTTAGAAACATCAATGAGAGAGAAACATTGATCAGTTGCCTCCTATACACTCCCTACTAGGGATTTTCCTGCAACCAAAGTACATGCCCTTGGCCGGAATAGAATCTGGGACCCTTGAGTCCACAGGCTGATGCTCTGTCCACTGAGCAAAACAAGCCAAAGCATGTATTATAATTTTTTATTTACTTATCTATTGATGGGCACTTAGGCTGCTTCCATATCTTAATTATTGTAAATTATACAGAATGGACACAGGGGTCCATCAGTTATACAAGAGCGCATATATTCTTTTGAACTTGCCAGGGCATTTTTATTTTTTAAGAATTGTCTCCTTTCTTAGTATGAATTTCTACATAGACTAGAGCTCCCCTTCCTAATTGTCTGTAATTATTTAGTGTTTTTTTTTTAATTATTTTGAATGATAACACATTTTGATCATGAAATGTATCTATTTTAATAGATGCTTGTGTAACCACTACCAACATAAAAAGATGTTAACTTACACATACATGTTTCAGATTTCTTATTTAAAAAAATTAAATATAGATTTAAAGCCACCTTCCTTCTATTCCTTCTTTTATCTTTCACAGAGAAAATCCTGAAATCACCACTAATATTCTGGCATATATTTTTCCATGCACTTTTTTGGACTTTCCCCACATAAGTATAAATCCACAAAAAGTGTGTTATTTGTATGCTTTAAAATGTCCATAAATATGCTATATTATGTTGCAACTCATTGTTTTATCCATTTATCTAAATTGCTGTATAATATTCCATAATATTAATAAGCAATGTTTTATTTATCCATTTCCCCTCTGATGGACAGTTGTTTTGCTGTTGCTAATAACACGGCAGCACATATTCTTGTGCATTTCTGATTGGAAGCGTGTGTGGGAGCATATAAGGCAGATAACTAGAGTGAAATTGTGTATTGCAGTATGGGATCATCTTTAACTTTGACCTGCTCCAGTTGATTACTAGGTAGTCAAGCCAATTTATACTCTGGCAAGCCATGTATGAGTTCCTTTCATCTTGTGTTCTCCTCAACACTTGATGTTGCTGGACTTACTAACTTTTGTCAATCAGATGGGTGTAAGATTTTATCTCTTTACTAGTGACCCAGTGCATAAAATTCATGCATATTAAAAGGGAATTAATTAGAGGAAATATTTTATATTGCTATTTGTTCTTTCTCTATTATAGAAGTGTCAGAGATGAAAGAAAATTAGTAAAATGTGTCTGAAAATCTTCCTCCTGTCAGAGTCTGGGGTGTGCCACAGTAACCAGAGTCAAGTCCCTGCCCAACTATGTGCTCCTCAAAATTGCGCAAGACCAAGACCTGGCTGATCCCATCCCCATTGGGTTAGATCCAGATGTGGCTGGCCTCACCCCCATCAAGACCCTCTGCATGGGGGGCACAGCCTCAGGTTACCTGGCCTGGTGCCAGGATGTGGGAAATGGCCTCAGGACCCTTGGCCTGGTGCTAGGGGCAGGAGGTGTGGCCAGAGGTCCCCCATCAAAACCCTGCCAGGTGAGGTGCACAGCCTGAGGTTCCCATGTCAAGCTTCAGCAGGTGAGGGGTGCAGCCTCAGGTCCCCTGCCCTAGCCCAGTGCCATGCAGCCTCAGGTCCCTGATGATTGCTCATTAAGGCTCATTATGGGAACTTGGCCTCTGTTGTGGGCACAGCCATCTTGTGTTACAGAAAACCCACCTCCACTGTGGCCACAGCCATCTTGTGTTATGGAATCCCTGTCTGCACTGTGAGCACAGTCATCTTGACCATTACAGTATGATTGTCAATTTGCATATTCCCTCTTTATTAGATAAGATTTTTTATGTGCTTTTCTCTGATTACTAGAAAGAATTTGAAACATTTATTAAAAATGTTTATTGGGCATTTTGGATACCTTTATTCAGAATTCCTTTTCCATATTATTTGCTAGTTGCTGAGTTTACTTCGTATTGATCAGTCATAGGCTTATATATTCTGGCTAAGAATCTTTAATTAGTTAAATGGTTTAGATTATAAATATCTCCTCTTTCTTGTGGATTGGCTCTTTGCTTTGATATTATCTTTTGTCATATAGGAGTTTTAATTTTAATACCATCCAATTTATTAACCTTTTCTTTAAGATTTATTATTTTTTGTTTTATTAAATAAATTTAACAAAATTTATTCCATGCTGCAATATAATAACCTCTTATGCATTTGTACACTTTAAAAATTTTTTGTTTTATTGTTTAAAGTATTATAGATAGTAGTACATATGTCTCCTTTATTTTCCCCCATTGACCTTCCCCTGGTCTCCACTACCCCCTGGCACATGCCCTCACCTCCCACCCCCACCCCAGTGTCTTGTGTGCATTGGTTATGCTTATGCATGCATATAAGACCTTTGGTTGATCTCTTACCTTCCCCACCCCTCAACACTCCCCAGCCTTCCCACTGTAATTTGACAGTCTGTTCAATGCTTCTATGCCTCTGAATACATCTTTTTGTTCATTAGGTTATAATATCCATTATTATTCATAAACTAGGGGCCTGGTGCACAAAAATGTGTGCACTCAGGGGGGTCCCTCAGCCCAGCCTGTGCCCTCTCACAGTCAGGGACCCCTCAGGGGATGTCCACCTGCTGGTGTGCCTGGCCAGCCTAGGTGAGGGGTTGATGGCTGTTTGCAGGCTGGGCAAGCCCCCCAGTGGGGACCCTCACCCTATGGGGGTGTGGCCAGCCTAGGTGAGGGGCTGAGGGCCATTTTTAGGCTTCCCAGTCCCTTCAGGGTTCAGGTCCCTACTCGGGTGCCTGGCCAACCTGGGTGAGGGGCTGAGGGCCATTTTCAGGCTGCCCACAGCTCCCATTGACCCAATGTCCCAGCGAGGCTGGCTGGAATCAGGTTTCTGGGGTTTATTTATCTTCTATAATTGAAACTTTGTTACCTTGAGTGGAGGCCTAGTCAGACAAGGAAGCCTCCTGTTTGCTTCAGCTCCATGGCTTCTATAATTGAAACATTGTTCCTGTGAGCAGAGGCCCAGCTGGCCTAGGCAGGCAGTTTCAACTCTATCGTTGGTGCAATGGAAGCCTCCTGTTTGCTCTAGCTCCGTGGCTGCCGGCTGCCATCTTGGCTGGGTTAATTTGCATACAGCTGCTCTGATTGGCTGGTGGGTGTGGCTTGGCTGGTGGGCGTGGTTTAGGTGTCTTGGAGTGATGGTTAATTTGCATATACTCTTTTATTAGATTAGATGAGTAATATCCTGTGGTGTTTTTTCTTTCACTTCCTGGCTTATTTCACTTAGCATAATGCTCTCCAGTTCCATTTATGCTGCTGCAAATTGTAAGAATTTCTTCTAGTTTGTAGCAGCATAGTATTCAATTGTGTAGATGTACCATAGTTTTCTAATCCACTTATCTGTTAATGGGCATTTAGGCTGTTTCCAAATTTTGGCTATTGTAAATTGTGCTGCTATGAACATAGGGGTGCATATATCCTTTCTGATTGGTGTTTCTGTTTTCTTGGGATAAATTCCTAGATGTGTTATTACTGGGTCAAGTGGGAGTTCCATTTTGAAATTTTTGAGGAAATGCCATACTGTTTTCCACAATGGCTGCATCAGTCTGCATTCTCACCAGCAGTGAAGGAGGGTTATTTTTTCTCTGCATCCTCTCAGGCACTTGTCATTTGTTGATTTATTATAGCCATTCTAAAAATTGTGAAGTGGTACCTCATTGTCATTTGATTTGTATGTCTTGGATGATTAGTGACTTTGAGCATGTTTTCATGTGTCACTTGGCTTTCTGAGTGTCCTCTTTTGAAAAGATTATATTTAGTTTCTTTACCCATTTTTTGATTAGGTTGCTTATCTTCCTTTTGTTGAGTTGTATGAGTTCCCTGTAAATGTTGGAGATTAAATACTTATCGGTGATAATATTGGCAAATAAGTTCTCCCATGCAGTGGGCTTTCTTGTTGTTTTGTTGATGGTTTCTTTTTATGTGCAAAAGCTTTTAATTTTGATGTAATCCCATCATTGTTTATTTTGTCCTTATCTATTTTGCCCTAGGAACTCTGTCTGTAAAGATACTGCTACTACATATGTCTGCAATTTTGTGGCCTATAGAGTCTTGTAGGATTTTTATGGTTTCCCATCTTGCATTCAAGTCTTTTAACCATTCTGAGTTTGTTTTTGTGTATGGTGTAAGTTGGTGATCTAGTTTCATTTTTTTGCATGTATCTGACCAAATTTCCTAGCACCATTTATTAAAGAGGCTGCTTTGACTTCATTGTATGCTCTTGCCTTCTTTGTCAAATAATAATGGCTTGGCTCAATTTCTGGGTCCTCTATTCTGTTCCATTGGTCTATATGTCTGTTCTTGTGCCAGTACTAAGCAGGTTTGAGAACTGTGGCTTAGTAATATAGTTTGATGTCTGGTATTGTGATCCTTGCAACTTTGTTCTTTCTCAGGATAGCTGTGGCTATTCCAGGTCTTTTTTTTTTATTCTAGATGAATTTTTGGAGAGTTTGTTGTAGATCTTTGAAATATGCTGTTGATATTTTAATACTTATTACATTGAATCTATAGATTGCATTAGGTAGTATGGACATTTTAATGATATTGATTCTACCAATCCATGAACATAGGATGTTCTTCCATTTGTTTATGTCTTCCTCTACCTCTTTTTTCAATGTCTTGTAATTTTCTGAGTACAGGTCGTTTATGTTCTTGGTTAAGTTTATTCCTAGGTATCTTGATTTTTTTGGTGCAATGGTAAATGGGATTGTTTTTTTTTCTTTTCATTTCTCTTTCTGTGAGTTCATTATTGGTGTATAAAGAGGCCATAGATTTCTGGCTGTTAATTTTGTATCCTTCTACATTGCCAAATTCATTTATTGCGTCTAATAGCTTTTTTATAGTGTTTGCGGTTTTCTATCTATCATATCATGTCATCTGCAAATAAGGACAGTTTTACTTTTTCTTTTTTAATTTGGATGTCTTTTATTTTGTCTTGTCTTATTGTTATGGTTAATACATCTAGTACTACGTTGAACAGGAGTGGTGAAAATAAGAATACTTTTCTTGTTCCTGTTCTTAGGGGAAATGGATTCAGTTTTTTCCCATTGAGTATGATGTTGACAGTAGGATTGTCATAAAGGACTTTTATTATGTTGAGGTATGATCACTCTATTTCCACTTTGCTGAGAGTTTTTATCAAGACAGGGTGTCAGATTTTGTCAAATTCTTTTTCTGCATCAATTAATATGATTATGTGATTTTTGTCTCTCAGTTTATGTGATGTAACACATTTACTGATTTGCAGATATTGAACCATCCTTGCATCCCTGGAATTAATCCCATTTGGTCATAGTGTATGATCTTTCTAATGTATTGCTGAATCCGATTTGCAAGGATTTTGTTGAGGATTTTAGCATCTGTGTTCATCAAGGATATTGGCCTTTAGTTCTCTTTTTTTTGTTGTGTCTTTATCTGTTTTGGGGATTAGGGTAATGCTGGGTTCATAGAAAGAGCTTGGAAGTGTACCTTTCTCTTGAATTTTTTGGAGTAGTTTGAGTGGGATAGGTTTTAGTTCTTCGTTGAATGCTTGGTAGAACTCCCCTGTAAAGTCATCTGAACCAGGGTTTTGTTTGCTGGAAGATTTTTATCACTGTTTCAATTTCTTGAGTAGTTATTGTCCTATTCAGGATTTTTGATTCTTTTTGGTTGAGTTTTTGGAGCTTGTATTTTTCTAAAAATATGTCCTTTTCATCAAAGTTGTCCATTTTGTTGGAATAGAGTTTTTCATTGTATTTTTTTCATAATTGTTTGTATTTTTGTGGGATCATTTTTATTTCACCTCTTTCATTTCTGATTTTGTTTATTTGGGTGCTTTCTCTTTGCTTCTTGGTGAGCCTTGCTGGAAGTTCATCAATGTTGTTTATTCTTTCAAAGAACCAGCTTTTGGTTTTATTGATCTTTTGTATTATTTTTTTGGTCCCTATGTCGTTTATGTTCACTCTGATCTTTATTATTTCCTTCCTTCTGCTTATGCTGGGATTTTCTTTGTTGCTCTCTTTCTACCTCTTTGAGTTGTAGGGTTAGATAATTTATTCCCATTGTTTCTTGTTTTTATAGGCAGGCCTGTAGAGGTATGATTTTCTCTCCCAAGACTGCTTTCACTGTGTCCCATAGATTTTTTGATTATTGTGCTTTTTTATTGTCATTCATTGTCATGATGCTTTTTATTTCTTCATTTATCTCTGTGGTAAACCAACTGTTGTTTAATAGGATGCTATTTAGCCTCAAGGTGTTTGATTTTTTTTTATTGTTGCTGATTTGTAGTTTTATACCATTGTGGTCTGAGATGGTGCTTGATATCTTGATATGATTTCTATCTTCTTGAATTTGAAGAGACTTTTCCCTTACCCAATATATGGCATATTTTTGAAAATGACCCATGTGCACTTAAGAAGAATGAATATTCTGTGGTTTTGGGATGAAATGTTCTAAAGATGTCAATTAATTCCATCTGATCTAGTGCATCATTTAGGATTGATGTTTCTTTGCTGATTTTTTGTTTAGAGGATTTGTCCAATGGTGATAGTGGGGTATCAAAGTCGCCTACTATGACTGTATTGCTACCAATCTCACCCTTGATAGCCAAAAGGTTTTTTTATGTATTTGGGTGCTCCTGTATTGGGTGCAAATATATTTACCAGAGTTATATTTTTTTTGTTAGATTGTTCCCTTTAGTATTATGAAGTGGCCTTCCTTATCTCCTTTTATGTCCTTCACTTTGAGATCTAATTTGTCTGATATAAATATTGCTACCCTGGTTTTTTTCATTTCCATTTGCCTGAAAAATATTTTTCCATCTCTTCACCATCATTCTGTGTGAGTCCTTTTTTTCTGAGGTGGTTTCCTGTAGATAGCAGATATATGGGTCATGTTTTCTTATCCACTCAGCTACCTTATGTCTTTTGATTGGGTCATTTAATCCATTAACATTTAAAGTTATTATTGATAGGTACTTCTTTGTCACCATTTTTTATTCTTTATGCCTGTATTCCTTCTTCATTTGCTATTTCTTCTTTTTACAGCAGACCCTTTAGCATTTCTTGCATTGCTGATTTGGTGGTGACAAACTCCCTTAGTCCTTTCTTGTCAGTGAAGCTTCTGATTTCACCCTCAACTTTGATTGCTAACCTTGCTGGGTACAGTATTCTTATATTCAGAACCTTCCTTTGTATGACTTTGTATATTTCATTCCATTCCCTTCTTGTTTGATGTGTTTCTGTTGAGAAATCAGTTACTAGTCTGATGGGGGATCCTTTGTAGGTAACTTTCGGTCTCTCTCTGGCTGCTTTTAAGATTCTTACTTTGTCCTTGTTGTTTGCCAATTTAATTATAATGTGCCTTGGTATTTATCTTTTGGGGTTCATTTTATTTGGGACTCTGTGAGCTTTTGGAGTTGTGTGAGATTTTCCCCCTATATCAGGGAAGATTTCTGTCATTATTTCTTCAAACAGGCTTTTTTATTCCTTGCTCAGTTTCTTCCCCTTCTGGCATCACTATTATGAAGATTTTGTTTAATTTTGAGTTGTCCCAAAGTTCCCTTAGGCTCTCCTCTTGTTTTTAAAATTTTTTTTCTAGATGCTGTTCTGCTTGGGTATTTTTCCTACCTTGTCTTCTAGCTCACTGATGTGGTCCTCTATTTCTTCTAGTTGCCTGTTGATACTTTCCATTGAGTTTTTTACAGCAGCGATGTCATTTTTAATTTCTTCTTGGTTCTTCTTCATTTTCTCTTCGTCCTTATATTGGTGAATTTGTCTTCCATTCTTTTTAGCCACCTCATGACCATTTCTCTGAATTCCTTTTCTGACATATTACTTTCCTCCTTTACATGTACTTCTTTTTCTGGTGATGCCTCCTTTTTTTTCATTTGTGGGGTGTTTCTTTGTCTCCCCATGATCTCTCCTTTTTGGGTGTCTGGTTATGTAGCTCTGTCTCTCCTGCGTTGATTTAAAGGCATAAAATACAACACAACAAGGCACAATGCACAAGGCACTGAATACAAATATAATAACCCCAAATAAATGTGACCACTCAAAAGAGAGTTAGGGGATAAAAAAAGAAGAAAAAGTGCAAAAATTATATTGAGAAAAGGAACCAAAGTAACTGAGAGAAGAAAGAGATTTCAGCAGCAGTGGAGGCTTCCCAGTTAGGGGAGCCCAATCTGGCAGTCACCAACAGTCCCCTGGAGTATAACTATCACTCACCCACAAATTTACACTCTCCTGTACATCCACACCCTCTCCTTACATTCTCTCTCTCACACACTATCTTGCAGTCTGCCTTCCCATTGGCAGCCATCTTCTCTCTCCCACTTTTGTTTTTCATATTTAGGACTTTAATCCATTTCAAGTACTTTCTGGAACTTATAATAGACTAGAGGCCCAGTGCAAGAATTTGTGCACCAGTGGGGTTCCTCAGCCTGGCCTATGCCCTCTCACAATCCGGGACTTTTTGGGGATGTTAATAGCTGGTTTTGGCCTGATCTCCACTGGCCTGATCCAGACTTGTGGGACCCCAATCTCTGCAGGCCTGATCAGACAGGATGGAGCCAGATCCTGTGCATTGAGCATCTGTTCCCTGGTGGAACATAGCAACTGGCCGTTCAGTCACTTAGGATTATATATATCTCCTTGCTGAAAGAACAGATAAAAGATATACTTTGAAATGTGGAACTAAACCACAGTGAACCAATTGACATTGTGGTGTTTTAAGCTTCTAGTGTACATTGGATCTATTAATTTTATTCTCTGTGTTGATTATCCTCTTTTTTAATATTTCCCATCTTTTATTTTTCTGAATGATGCATTATTGCTAATTTCCTCAGATCTCCTAATGTAATAATTTTTCATTAACTTGTGACTAATATGCAGTTAGAACTATTGAATTTTATATTTTAATAATTATATTTTTTACTTCTGGAAGTTCTAGTTGATTCCTCTTAGTATTGGCTATTTTTTTAATAATGGCTATAAGACATTATTTGAAGTTTTTTTAAGTATATATTTTTATTGATTTCAGAGAGGAAGGGAGACAGAAAAAAAAAACAATAATGAGAGAGAATCATTGATTGAGCCCAAAACCCGGGCATGTGCCCTGACCAGGAATTGAACTATAATTTCCTGGTTCATAAGTGAACACTCAACCACTGAGCCACACCAGCGGGGCACTTTGAGGTCTTCAATCTATTTAAATATGACCTTATTACAATCTATGAAGTTGTTTCATTATCTGTTGCTTTTGAAATTCTATTATTCCATTTACTGCATGTGCTGTCTCTTGCTATTGTTGCATCCTTTCTTGATGTGCTTTGCACTTGTGGGTTGTAAGCTTGTCTTTAGCAAAGCATGAACTGTTGTCAAACTGTTGAGATTAAGATTGAGGGCCAGTCCCTAGAATATGGTTTATGACCATTTTTGTGAAAAGTCCTTGAGGTGGTCTGGGACTAATATTTATGAGCTTGTGGGGATTTGTAATCTCAGGTTTTTGTTTTTGTTTTCCTCCAAGAGCCCAGGTCAAGACAGATTAGAATCACAGTCCTCGTGGGTGGTTCCTCATCCATTCATCCTCTAAAGGTTCTGGCTCTCTGCAGCAATTTTGGTTTGAACTCCCCACCTTGAATGGGACCAGTGCCTTATTGTTGTGTGGATATGAAACACAAATCCAAGATCACCAACATTTCACCCCTTCTGTTGGCCTCTATGGCACACAGAATCAGTTTGGGCAATTTTGGTTGTCTCCTTATACTTGGTACTTTGAGTTTCTCCTTGATTTCTTGCAAGCTCAGCTGTCATATAATAGATAATTTTTACTATTTAATTTACCATTTCTAAGTACTTGTGGAGAAATAATTTTCAGGTTATCTGAGTCTATTGTCTCGCTGGAATGAGGAGTTATAAGCCCTTTCACATTGTGTTCAGGGAGTGGAGCCCTCTGTAGACTTCAGGACCATTTATAGCGTCAGGATAGGATTCTCAGAAATTCCCAGGATTCTGGCTCTGCTGGGTAGACCTCTCCAGTCTGCTTACTGAGTACTTGTCTAATCTTGCTCATCAAATGTCCGTGGGCCCCATTTACTCTTTTTGAACTGGAGAAACTAATATCTAGCCCTCGGTTTTAATATTCTCTTTTCTCTTTGTAATCTTAAGATGTCAGTTCCCATTTATATCATTTTAGTCTTAAATTAGCTTCTAAAATCTCAACATTTCTTTTAACAATACATCGCTAGTCCTCCTTTATCTTGATTTTATTATAAAAAACACTCCTCATCTGATAATAAGACTAAACCTGCTTTTCAAGCCAATCTAGTTTCTCTTTGATTATCCAAGCAAACTGAATTCCTAGATATGGAGTATTCTCGGTCTTTTAAAATGCATTCTTAACTTTGGGGTATACAGTCATTTTATAAAGCTCATTCTCTCAACCCAAGATGTGACATATTTTCTTTTAAATAAATGTCTGTTCATTCAAAACTATTCATTGAGCAGCTATTGAAAACTAGGTACTTTTCTTATTACTTGGGATATACCAGTGAACAGAATAATTTTTTCTGTCATTATTATTACTATTATTCTGTTAATCATTACCTGAGGATATTTTTTTCATTGCTTTTCAGAGATACTGAAAGAGAAGGAGGGAGGGAGGGAGGGAAAGAGAGAGAGAGAGACATTGATGTGAGAGATACACATCGACTGGTTGCCTCCCATACATGCCCCAAACAAAGGGCAAGGAGAAAATCCAAATCCCAAGTCTATGCCCTTGACTGGGAATTAAACTGGTGACCCTTTGGTGTGAGCAACACTGGCTGGGGCAGTTATTATTATTATTATTATTATTATTATTATTTTTAATACTCATCCAAGGATATGATCTTATTTATTTGAGAGAGAGAGAGAGGAAGGGAGGAAGGGAGAGAGAGAACATTGATGTGAGAGAGAACCCCATCAGTTGCCTCCTGTACACACCTTGACTGGGGATCAAACCCTCAACCTGGATATGTGACCTGACCAGGAATTGAACCCACAATCTCTTGATGTATGGGATGATGCTCCAACCAACTGAACCACCTGGCCAGGACTCCTGTGATTATTAATAAAATTTTATTATCCTACTGAGGATGAAGCCACAGTTCATGTTTTGGAAACATAATATCAAATCCTAATATAATTCATAAAAATCAGCTGTTCCAATCTGAGATCCTGTGGTGTGGGGGTAAATCCTGCTAGACATAAGGTAATTTAATAGCTATTGGAAGAGCAATGCAATAAACAGAGCTCAGACCCTTTCTGATTCCTCCTTGGGTCCTGAGATCAGGTAATAGGATTTGTGAAGCCTCTTGGTCAGAAAACATTTGAAGCCCAACCTCACACACAGTACAAGGAACTCAAATCTGCAGTTTGTAAGGTCTCTTTTCCCAGCATTCCTGCCTGTGTATGTGGCTGAGATACCACTGTTTTGTATTCTAATACTCAAGAGCCTTTGTAAAGGCAAAACCTCTTCTCCTTTAAGAAAACCTGGGCTTTAGCTCTCCTGTGTGTCAATGGCCCGAGCAACTACCTTGCTTTTTGAGACTCCAATTTGTCTACCAATTTGTTAATGCCCCAAGTGGCCAGTATTTGCTGAATTCCAGGCTGTTATGAAACACCAGGAGCCATTAAGACCCACAGAGGTCAAAATCTCACATGACCTGTATTTACTACAGCTTAAGCCCTAAAGCTCCTGCCTTAGTGGTTGCTAGATCCTCTGCATAGTATTTTGTTTTCCAACTGCCAGT
Source organism: Murina feae (assembly GCA_004026665.1). NCBI lineage: Eukaryota > Metazoa > Chordata > Mammalia > Chiroptera > Vespertilionidae > Murina > Murina feae. Next base: position 112,746 of record PVJC01000158.1, read on the forward strand.
CTTTGTTTCTTATTGTGCCCAGTCCATACAACCAGATTCTGGGAATTAGGGAGTCAGGAAATAGACTCCTCTCACCTGGATTTAAATCAACAGGCGGGAGAGAAGAGTTAGGGCAGGGAATGGGATATAGCTCTGTGAATAAGTGGGTTTGCTAATGTTTCACCTTGAGTTACCCAGTCCCTCCCCAGTGCAGCTGGCATAGAGGGGCCCTTCTCTAGTGAGAGGCTTCATAAACTCACAGGCCAATCTGGAGGGGATGGAGCCAGAGCACTGGCTCCAATTCCTCCCAGTTGCCACTTCTTCCGCTGGAAGCAAGTAAAGGTGGAGAAGAGCCACGAATGTTATCCTAAGAGAGGAATATGCATGTGTGTGTTGGAGCAAATGTCTTTCCCCAAATAAATACTCCTACCGTGGTTCTTACAATTTGAAAGTCAGCATTTGTTTATCTCTTCCACTCTAAACTGGATTCTGCATGATTCTTTTTGTCCTTGTGTCCTGTACATGTTAGATTGATGCACATGTCAACTGAAGGAAGGCCTGGTTCCACTAATGAAACTGAAGAACAAAATTGCTTACCTGCCTCTGATGAGCAATTTACCTATTGTCTCCTTAGAGCATTTCCTGTCCTCTTGTTGTCAAAGGAAGTTAAATGCATTTTATAAAGACACCAATTAACACATGTTGTAGCTCTCGTAAAGATGAGCCAATTAAAGTCATAGAACATGTACATAGTAACAAGCTTATAATGAAACTAGAGGCCCAGTGCATGAAATTCATGTATGGGTGGGGTCCTTAAGCTTGGCCACTGACCAGGGCTGATTGGAGCCAGGCCAATCAGGGCTGGGCTGGAGAGGAGGCTACAGTTGCCAGGCCAGGCGTGGAAAAAACAAATGCTAGATACTGATGCTGCCATTGTTAGTGCTACGCCACTGCATGGTTTTCTGCCTTGCCCCCTCTTCCTTCCCTCGCTGCTAGGCTGCCACTGTGGTAGGCAGTGAGCTGATCAGGGCCTGCTGCCCAGGGAGAGAAATGGGGCATGGGAGGTTGGCCACTGGCCCCAAAGAGGGAGCTGATCCTCAGCCCCCCTGGGAAAGAGGCCACGTCTGCCACCACCAACCCCTGATTCCACATCCCAGCTTGGGCCTGGCCTAGGGAAGGTTGGCTGTGGAAGCACATTGACCAACAAGGCCAGCTCCTGCATTGTGCATCTGCCCCCTGGTAGTCAGTGTGTGTGATAGAGGTTGGTAATTCTAGTTATTTCAATCGCTTTGGCTTTTATATATGTGGACTAGAGGCCTGGTGCATGAAATTTGTGCACTGGGTAGGGGGTTCCTCAGCCCAGCCTGCCTCCTCTCACATATTGAGAACCCTCAGGAGGTGTCCTACTGATGGCTTAGGCCCGCTCCCCCTGGGGAGCAGGGAGCGGGCCTAAACCATAGTCTGGCCTCCCTTTATGGGAGGTGACCAGGCTAATAAGGGGAAGACACCAGCCCCATCACCCCACTGCTATAGCCACTGCCAGTCACCACAGCCACCAAGGTGTTTTCATCAACACAGACTCCAGTACCTTCACCATGTAAAAATGACAACTTTTTTAGGCATTTTCAAGATGTGTCTTTCATAGGATATGAAATTTCTTTTTTTCTTTTTTTTATTCTCACCTGAGGATATGTTTCCATTGATTTTTAGAGAATGTGGAAGAGAAGGGAAAAACAGAGAGAAACATCAAAGTGAGAGGAACACTTCGATTGGTTGCCTCCTGCATATGCCCTGACCTGGGCCCCAGCCAGGGAGGATCCTGCAACCTAGGTACATGCCCTTGGTCAGAATTAAACCCAGACCCTGCAGTCAGCAGGCTGAGGAATTATGCACTGAGCCAAACCAGCTAGGACAGGATATGACATTTCGTAGCCCTCCAGCAGTGGACCTTCATTTTTTTTTCTCCAGGAGTGTGGTGGGAAAACCCTAAATCACCTTCTTGGATTCTTATTACCCAAGTTACTAAGAATATTACCAGTGACATACAGGGAGCTTAGCCAATGAGCGGTAAGAAAAGGTGTTTCCTCTGTAGTTCACTCTGATCACTGGCTCTATCCCTGCCCCTCCAATCCCAGCTCCACCCCTGCCCAGGCCTATAACCTCTGGCAGAGGATGCTCTGGGCAGGGGACCTCCAGACCTCAGAAATCACCGGCTCCGACCCTGCCCAGGCTTGCAGTCTCTGGCCAAGGCTGCAGGCCTGGGCAGGGGACCCCCAAGCCCCTGAAATCACTGGCTCTGCCCCAGCCTAGGCTTGCAGTCTCTGCCCAAGGCTGCAGGCTTGGGCAGAAGACCCCCAAGTCCTTCCAAATGCCAGTTTCACAGATCCCAGTCCTCCGTGATCACTGGCTCTGATCCTGCCCCCTGCCACTGCCAGCTCTGCCCTTGCCCCACTGGCTGCCTCTGGCCAAGGCTGCAGGCCTGGGCAGGGCATCCCTAGACCCCTGTGATCATCGGCTCTGCCCCTGCCCAGACCTGCAGTCTCTACCTGATGCTGCAGGCCTGGGCAGAAGATCCCCAAGCCCCTCCAAATGCCGGCTTCACAGAGCCCAGGCCTCTGTGATCACCGACTCTGATCCTGCCCCCTGCCACTGCCAGCTCTGGCCTTGCCCCACTGGCTGCCTCTGGCCAAGGCTGCAGGCCTGGGGAGGGGACCCCCAGGCCCCTCTGATTGCGGGCTCCACCCCTGCCCCACTATAGCCTCTGTCATCTCCAGCTCCACCCTTGCCCCACTTCAGCCTCTGGCTAAGGCTACAGACCTGGGAAGAAGACCCTCAGACCCCTGCATTGCCGGCTCTGCCCATGCCCAGATCTCTGCGATCACAAGCTCAACCCCTGCTCCTCCAATCACTGGTTCTGCCCCTGCCCAGGCCCCGAGATCACCAGCTCCACCCCTGTCCTACTGCAGCCTTTGGCCAAGGCTACAGGCCTGGGCAGGGAACTCCCCAGGCCCCTCTGCTCACCTGCTCTACCCCTGCCCAGGCCCTGAGATTTTGGGCTCCACCCCTTCCCCACTGCAGCCTCTGACCAAGGCTGCAGACCTGGGCAGGGGACCCCCAGACCCCTGCTTTGCTGGCTCCATCGGTGCCTAGGCCCCTGAGATTGCAGGCTCTGCCCCTGCCCTTTTGATCACCGGCTCTGCCCTTACCCATGCCTGAGGCCTCTAGCTAAGATCTCTGGCCTGGGCAGGAGACCCCTAGCCCCTCTGATTGCCTGTTCTGACCCTCGGGCCCCCTGCCTACCCTGCCACCTGCCTGGGTAACAGGCCTGACCACTTCAGTGGTGGGGCTGAGTCGGACTGGGCGCTGCCATCTTGAGGCTATGGGGTGGCCATGGTTGTGATGGAGTGATGCCTAATTTGCATATTATTCTTTTATTAAATAAATGAGATTCCTGATAAATTCAAAACAAACATACAGCAACTTAAATATATTTAAAAAAACAAACATTTTCCCTCTCTCATTTCATGTTGCAATAATGTATCTAGCAACAATGAAAGTTTAGTGTTTTTTTTTTTTAGTACATTTAAATAGTGCTGTAATAATAACTTTTATTTTGAGATTTTGAAACACAGGTACTGGTGGCCGGGATTGCATAAGGTAAATGGCACAGAACTCCTGTCAGACCTCTCATGTGGTGACTCCAATGAACAGGGAGGAAACAGAGGCTCTCTAGAAGGAAACAGCTGGTCCATGTTCTCACAGCTGGTCAGTGACCTGGTGGGAGTCAAACCCATTGCCACCTGGGGAGAGTTAACATGAAGGAAATGGCCCCCTGGTTCAGAACTGGGTTTTGGCCCTTAAAAGCTTTACCTGTGACTTTAAAATAAGCCAGTTTTATTTTAATTTCAATTTCAACAATAGACCTGCTCTCAGTCTTGTTGGATTTTGTTATCTCTAACTTGTTAAGCATCAGTAACTGTTCACTCATTTTTAAGGCTGATGTCATGATGTGTGGGATACAGTTTTAGATTACAAAAGTAAAACCAGGGATAAGGTGGAGTGGAATTGAAATCTCTCCTGAGAAAATACCACAGTGAGAGAACAATATAACTTTTCATTGATGCCATAGTGAACACTGAAATAATTCCTGGTTGATACAAGTTCTCTTTTTGTATATTTTATTTCTGAATATTCTATATTCCAGTTTAGATTTATCAAAATCAGAGCCTCTCCTCTGGAAAGTCTCTATTTAGAGAAACTTGAATGTTAGTAGAATTTTCAATTTTTTTCTTTCATTTTCCTAGTGTTTTCTTCTCTGGCCTCCAACTGAGGCTGCCAACAGCAGAGATTTACATGCATTCTTGGGAGCATATTAATTTATTCCAAGAGCAATTCCTGGCAATGTTGATCAGTCCATTTTCCATAGTTGTCTAATACATGTTATGTTTATCATTTTAACTACATTGAACTAAACAGACCTGTTACTTTTACTTAAGTTTCATATTCATTTGGGTTTATCTTTCTTTTGATTCTGAATCAAAGTGTAGATTTTTAGCTTTTTATTTTGCTAATTAGATAACCTATTGAAGTAAAAATTGAAATAACATTAGGTAACTTTATGTATTAATAAATTTGCCCAGACAAGCAACTAAAACCCTGCTATACAAAACTCTATTCAAGTCAAATGTTACTCTACCTGGGACTGTGTAAGATTAGCAATGCAAAATCATAACAGGTGAAAGTTGCAGCAAATCATTAGGATGAAATCAGGAAAGTGAGGGTTTCTGACAAGACTTCAAAACTATAGGAGGATTTCTTTGTGTACCTTAAGAATAATAATATAAATGCTGTTTCTAGAAATTTTCTAAGTTTGCAATAACCTGCTTAAAAATGAAGGTTGACAAGCTGTTATCATTACTGTTTTCTGAGAGACAGTTTAAAGAAGTGGTTTTATGATGCATTTCTGAAAAACCTCCAGATTATAAATGCATAATATAAACATCTTATGAAAACTATAGTACTTACCCACATCTATCTCAGATTAAATAGGATTTCCACATTTTAGTATGGTCATTTAAGAATTAAAGGTGGACACACACAAAAAAATCTAAACAAATCTGTATATCAAGGATCTGATGCAGTTTAAGTTGGAAATTCTCTGTCTGTCTGGTCTCGGGACTCCTTTACCCTCTTAAAAGTTATTGGGAATGGCAAAGAACTTTTGTTGATGTGAGTTATATCAGTCAACATTTGTCATTTTACAAATTGAAATTGAGAAAAACATAATTCACAAGAACATATCCAAGAACACATCCTATTAGCTATCAGAACACAGCTGCCAGCACATGCATGTTGCCTCTGGAAATATCACTGCATGTTTGTGAGACAGGTGAGAAAAACAAGATACACTTTATCATCAATAGGATTGGGTTGACCTCACAGATTCCTTGAATGGATTTCAGGGGCCTGAAGAGTGCCCAGATCTCACTTGGAGAACTGCTGGCTTAAATGATTTGGTGTTATTAATTAACATTTGACAATACTGTGTAGGGACTTCATAAAATAAGCAATGACATTTGAAAACAATTCCCACTATGGCTTTCAGGATCAGCCAAAGTGTACCTGGTAGCATATCCCCTCTGTGTCTACCTGGGATATCTTTTATAAGCCCCTTAAACCCTTAGAGCCTAGGTTTCTTAAGTGAAACTGGGCCTCACAGGTTTACAGTGAAAATGCAGAGCAACATGGCACATGTTAGGTATTCAGCACAGACCTCTGGAGGGGAAGAAATAGAGCATAATGCCCATCTCTGCTCAGGCTGGGCATCCATCACCCTCCCAAGAAGGAGGCTTGCTGACTACTGTGATGTGAAGCAGAGTCTCCTGGGAAGGACAGTGGGGAGAAAGAAAGAGAAGTGCAGTTTCACCTCCCCTACAGCCCCTTGCCTGACTCCTTCCATATAGTGTTTATCTTTGAAAGCTTTGATCTAAAATGAACAACTTACCACACTCGCAAAGTCAATGCTATTGTGGTTAAGTGTTTTTGGGCTCACTTGTTGCTTCGTTAGATAAAATTTTAGTTATTACTGTAGTATTGAAATATTTCTCTTGTCACCCCCTGATACTGTTCGTTATTCTCAGCCCATGTCTCCCAGACCCGTCCTAGCCCTATTTTAGCGACAGTTCTTGCTCAAACTTATCCTCAAATGTGAGGCCAGTGTTTAATAAGATTTTATTCTATGAATTGTGGGTTGTTCCTGGTCATTTTCTGTTAGCTCCCAGGTTTTGTGTTTTTGACCCCAGAGGAAAGTGGACAATGTTCTTTTGACTGAGATTTCTTCTAGGGCCACTGAAGGGGATTTACAGGTGGAACCTAGGTTGGCATGGTCTGAAGAGGAGGGTGGTTGAGGACTTGGTCAGAGGCCCAGGGCAGAAGTTCTTCCTCCTGGCTGAGAAGATGGCCCAATGTCCAGGGATATGGCTGAAGGATCTCCTTGGAGGCTGCGTAAAGGGGCTGCAGGGTTTTTACAGCAGATGTTTTGACAATGATTCCCATACAATGGTTTTAGTGACATTTGCTGAACTTTTCTGAAACCTATAGGAAAATCTTCTTCTGGTCCCTGAGGTAATAAATTTTTGCCTGTACTGATTTCCTTCTTTTAATGTCAGTAATGACTTAATGAGCACTGATTCTATGGAAGGGAGCCCTGGGGGTTTGAGAAGGAGAAGTGTACAGTGACCCCGATTTCTGGATCTGGTGCAGGAGAAATGGCCCTGGCATCTCCAGACAAGCATTTAGGATGATGAGTCAGTCTTGGGAGGAAGATAATAATTTAAACTTTGGACTTATATTTTGAAATGGTGGTAGGATTTCTAAGTGAAAAATTTGTCATAACCTTCCTGTAATGAATTATTGAAGCCATGGATGGCAAAAAGTCAGTCTTTGAGCCAATTTTGGATCCATCCAGACTTGGACACTCACTGTAAGCCAATAATTTCCAAGTTAAGTGACAATGGGTAAAATTCTTAACATAGTGGAACTCCCATGTTCACCTCTATAAAACCAGGATTCTTAAGTAAACCCAACAGTCAAGTGTGTGTGTGTGTGTGTGTGTGTGTGTGTGTGTGTGATGTAGGTTTCAGAATCCCATTTGCTAGTTCAATATTTTAGTTTGAGAATTAGCAACTTGGTTTCAATCACACAAGTAGGAACACCTTTGACTTGAGAGTGACAGCAGTTGTAAATCTTAGTCGAAATAAGGTGACAATGAGGATCAGGGAGAAGGAGAGGGATTCATTTATGAGTGCACAGGGCTCAGAAGTGGAACCCATGTCTATGACCCCAGTTCCTGTTTCAAATTCAAACAGATGGGTTTGAATCCTCACAGAGCCATTTACCTGCTATGAAAATCATGAAGTATAAAGAATACAGCTGCTCCAAGGATCTAGGTTACCATAGCCAATAATGAGGCTCAGGACACCCTTGCAAGTCAGGAGCTACCTTGTGTGACATCCCTGCCTGTGGTCAGCTGCTCCTCACAGGCTTTGAGGAAGAAACACATTCTTGGCCAGTTTAGCCAAGTTATTTAAATGCTCGTTGTCTCAATTTTATCATTCATAAAACTGGGGATAATGCTATGACCTCCCTCATGGATTGATGTGGGAATTCATTGAGGTAATAAATGCTAAGTTCATCACAGAGCGTCTGGTAAATATTAAGCGCTCAATGACAACCATTATTATCCCTCACACCATATTGCCTCTCAAACACACTCTTTAAATCTCAGACAGTTAATTCCTGAAGGAGACTATTTCCTTATTCAGAAGGTAAAATAGATCATATGCAGAGGGCATAATACTGACTTCACAAGCCTGTGCCTTGGGGGTAATAGCAACTCCTCCTGACATATGCATTACTGTTTTCCTTAGGGGGAGAAACTGCTGTAGACAGGGATGAACACAATGCTTCTGAAAATTGTACAGATCATCTCATATCTACTAACCATGGATTTTTGTCATCTCTCAATCCTGATTGAGATTAGCAAATCTCAGTAAGGTGTGTCAGCCTTCCTGGTTTCAAACAGAAACCAGGTTTCACCCCAGTATTCCAGGGACTCAGAATTATTTTTCAGTGGGATGAGACAACCTTAGGGTGTTGCCATGTTTTATTTCTTTGATACAATAATAGAGTGGCAGGCCTCTTCTTGTGCCACTTGGAATAGTGGCTGATGTTTGAGTGGCTAGTCCTGGTGTCCTAGATGGCCTTCACAGGATGCTTCTTGCTTTCATTCCTATGCCCTCCAATCACCCTTGACCTACCCATCCCTCAAGATGTAGACTGGGACATAGATTTGGGGAGAAATTAAGTTGGAATTTGATGCATAATCTCTTATATAAATGTTCCTGAACATGGGTAGTTCCTCCAGAACAGAATGAGGACAAGTGCACTCAATCAGTTGCAGCCCCCATGTCCAGGGTCAGTGCCTTGTGGAGCAGTCTCCAACACCAACCTTTCTCCAGGATACATCTGCTGTTTGTGCCTGATTTTCAGATGTGCTCTGTTAACACATAATTATGTTTACTTCCTCATGTTGTACTTGCCTGGCCATTTTCACAGATGCTACATCTGTGAACATCCAGCTGTTGTTTCTGAGCATTTGGTGTGTTTGTGCCAGTGCTAAACTTTCTGATGGCCACAACATGAGAAACAAGTCCAATCAGCTCTCTTTCTTCTCCTTGTAGAAAGTCTCCACAATAACCCTACTGTTTGTCATAGCAACTAAAAACAAATTTAAAAATTTTAATAAGTGATGAAATCCTACATATATACTATTGGTGTCATAAAACTTTATACACAGAAGATTATTATAAGAAAGCAAAGGAGATACAGAATCAAACTTACCTAGTTATGGGACTTCTGGGTATCTGAAGAAATCGAAAACATTAATTTAAAAAGACATATACATCTCTATGTTCATTGCAGCATTCTTTGCAACAGCCAAGATATGGAAGCAACATGAGTGCACAACAATAGACAAGTGGATAAAGAAGTGGTTACATATATACAATGGAATATTACTTGACCATAAAAAAGAATGAAATAGTACCATTTTGGAAAGCATGGTTGGACTTAGAGGGCATTATTCTAAATTAAATAAGTCAGATGGAGAAAGACAAATAGCATATGATTTCACTTACAGGTGAAATATAAAGAATAAAATAAATGAACAAACAAAACAGAAATAAGACTCATAGACACAGAGAACAAACTGAGGGTTGCCAGAAGGGAGTAGGGTTGGGTAAAAAAAGGTGAGGGTATTAAAAGTACAAACTGGCAGTTACAAAATAGTGACAGGAATGTAAAGTACAACATAGGGAATATAATCAATCATCTATACTAATAGAAAGGTAATATGCTAATTAGACTAGATAGAATGGACGTCTTCCAGACGTCCTTCCAGATATACTTTTGGACAAAGCCATGATGGCAGGAGCCAAGGCAGAGGTGGTTAGGGGCAATCAGGCAGGAAGGCAGAGCAGTTAGGGGTGATTAGGCTGGCAGGAGAGAGTGGTTAGAGGTGATTAGGCTGGCAGGGGAGAGTGGTTAGGGGCAATCAGGCCAGCAGAGGAGAAGTTAGGGGCATCAGGTCTGCAGGCAGAGGTGGTTAGAGACAATCAGGCTGGCAGGGCAGAGTACTTAAGGGCATCAGGCAGGCAGGCAGAGGTGGTTAGGGTGATAAGGCCAGCAGGGGAGAAGTTAGGGACATTAGGAAGGCAAGCAGAGGCAGTTAGGGGCGATCAGGTTGGAAGGGGAGAACAGTTAGGGGTGATCAGCTGGCAGGAGAGAGTGGTTAGACGCTATCAGGTTGAAAGGGGAGAGCAGTTAGGGGTGATCAGGCTGGCAGGGGAGAGTGGTTAAGGACTTAGGGAGGCAAGCAGTGGCAGTTGGGGGTGATCAGGCCAGCAGGGCAGAAGTTAGGGGCATCAGGAAGGCAGGCAGAGGCAGTTAGGGGAATAGGCAGGCAGGCAGAGGTGGTTAGGGGTGATTAGGCAGGGAGGCAGAGGTGGTTAGAGGCAATCAGGATGGCAGGGGAGAGCAGTTAGAGGTGATCAGGCTGACAGAGTTAGAAGTTAGGGGCACTAGGCAGGCAGGCAGAGGTGGTTAGGGGTGATTAGGCAGACAGGCAGAGGAAGTAGGGGTGATCAGGTATTCAGGCAGAGGTGGTTAGAGATGATCAGGCCAGCAGGGGAGAGTGGTAAGGGGTGATCAGGTTTGCAGGGAAGAGCAGTTAGGGGTGATCAGGCTGGCAGGGGAGAAGTTAGGGGCATCAGGCAGCCAGGCAGAGGCAGTTAGGGGTGATCAGGCCAACAGGGGAGAAGTAAGAGGCATCAGGCAGGCAGGCAGAGGTGGTTAGGGGTAGGTGAGCGGTTAGGAGCCAACAGTCCTGGATTGCAAGAGGGATGTCCAGATGCCAGTTTTGGGCCTAAACCAGCAGTTGGACATCCCCCAAGGGGTCCCAGATTGGAGATGGTGCAGGCTGGGCTGAGGGACCCCTCCCCCCTCTGCATGAATTTCGTGCACCAGGCCTCTAGTATTGTAATAACTATGTATGGTGCCAGGTGGCTACTAGACTTATGGGGGATCATTTCATACAAATGTCTAACCACTATGCTGTATACCTGAAGCTAATATTGAATATCAACTGTAATTGAAAAAACAAACAAAAGTCCTCCTGCCAGGTACTCAGAACCATAGCTTAGGCCATTTGAATCCTTTTCCTTACAGCACACCAAGCTGTGATCCAGAATGTGTTTCCTCCTCAAAGCCTGTAAGGAGCAGCTGACCACAGGCAGGGATGTCACACAAGGTAGCTCCTGATATGAGGACTTGCAAGGGTGTCCTGAGCCTCATTATTGGCTATGGTAACCTAGATCCTTGGAGCAGCTGTATTCTTTATACTTCATGATTTTCATATAGGTAATCATTCAGATAATTCTCACCTTTTGTTTATAATGCTCTTGGTTATAAATGAAGAAAATATTTATTGGCTCATCATCTACCATTCCTTCTCTGTACAGGTTGAGTTCTATAATAAGATCTAGAAGGAGGAAGGGAACACAGAGAGGATTTGAAATTAAAGTGTCTGTCCACCTAGGCACATTCACCACCCTCTGCTGCTCCTGGTGTCTTAGTTGAGCTCTGCCTGATAGGTAAAGGCCCATATCTTCATGTGATTTAGAAAGGAATTTCATGTCTCGAGGGTGTCTTCTAAATGGTCCTCTGTAAATATGTTCTGTTTATTTCCTTGAGCAATTATCCCCATCCTAGACACCTAGTTATGCCTTGGTGAGTCACACTGCACTCAGCCACGACCCCCAACACTGGATGTGCTTTGCAGTCAGGATTTTTGATGAATGACATATTTCATCTCCTGAGTCTGAGCAACCTGAAACCTGGCTGAGAAAAGACCTCATTGAGGATACAAAGATGGCCTTGGAAATGTGTCTAACTGTGGATATCTTTGCAGATCACTTTCTCTATCTTAATGCATGTGTTAGTGAAATCAAACTTTGTGCTGCATTAGACTACATTACCAGAAATGAAGGAACATTTGCTGCTCAAGGGCTTTTGGGGGTGTTTTAGATGATGTTGTTGCCTTGTGAGTTTTCTAGTTAGTTGTTCTCCATTAAAACTTCTGTGTGGAGGAAACAAAGGCAGCTCTAAACAGCTGCCCTATGATGGGCTGGTTATAGGAATGGGAGCTCTGACCAGAATACTCTGGAGGTTTAAGGCCCACTTGCCATATGCATGCATACAGGCAAAGCATAGCAGTATTACTATGTTAAAGGCCCCTTTGCCCTATGCATGCTCAAGGGCAATAGCACCATAGCTCAGCAGTAGCACCATATGTACTATCCAAGTGCACCCTTATATAGCCTGCTTATGTTAATACTAGAGGCCCAGTGCAAAAACTTTGTGCACCTGAGGGGGTTGGGGGTGGGTCCCTCAACCCGGCCTGTGCCCTCTCACAGTCTAGGAAACCTCAGGGGATGTCCACCTTCTGGCTTACACCTACTCCCCAGGGGATCAGGCCTAAGCTGGCAGTCAGACATCCCTCTGACAGCCCGGGAGCCCTCAGGGAATGTCCATTTGCCAGCAGGGAGCAGGCCTAAGCTGCAGTCGAACATCCTTAGCGTTGCTGAGGAGGCAGGAGAGGCTCCCACCAGCACCGCTGTACTAGCAGCTGTCAGTCTGGCTTGTGGCTGAGCAGAGCTTCCCCTGTGGGAGTGCACTGACCACCAGGGGCAGCTCCTACATTGAGCGTCTGCCCTCTGGTGGTCAGTGTGTGTCATAGTGACCAGTCATTCCCAGTGGTTCTGCTATTAGGGTCCATTTGCATATTACATTTTTAGTATATAGGATAGAGGCCTGGTGCATGGGTGGGGGCCAGCTGGTTTGCCCTGAAGTGTGTCCTGGATCAGGGTGGGGGTCCCGCAGGGGTGCCTGGCCAGCATGCATGAGGGGCTGAGAGCCATTTTCAGTCTGGCCACACCCCCTTCAGGGAGTGGGTCCTGCTGGGGTGCCTGGCCAGCCAGGGTGAGTGACTTATGGCTGTTTGCAAGCTGGCCACAGCCCCTCAGGGTGGGAGTCACCCCTGTGGTGCCTGGCAAGCCTGGATGAGGGTCTGATGGCTGTTTGCATGCTGGCCAAGCCCCCCAGCAGGAACCCTCACTTTATTAGGGTGGGGCCATCCTGGATGAGTGGCTGATGGCTGTTTGCAGGCTGGCCATAGCCCCTTCAGGGTAGGAGTCCTTCTGGGGTCCCTGGACAGCCTGGGTGAGGGGCTGATGGCTGTTTGCAGGCTGGGCACAGCCCCCAGGGACCCAGCTCCCAGAGAGGCTGGCTGGAAGCAGGTATCTGGGATTTATTTATCCTCTATAATTGAAACTTTGTTGCCTTGAGTGGAGGCCACAGCTGGCCTAGGCAGGCTGGGAAGCTTAGCTTCCTCCATCAAAAGGGCAAGCAAACCTCTTGTTTGCTCTAGCTCCATGGCTTCTATAATTGAAACTTTGTTGCTTTGAGTGGAGGCCACAGCCCACCTAGGCAGGTGGGAAGTTTAGTTTCCTCCATCATGCAAGCAAACCTCCTGTTTGCTCTAGCTCTGTGGCTTCTGGCCGCCATCTTGGTTGGGTTAATTTGCATATAGTTGCTCTGATTGGCTGGTGGTCATGGCTTAGGGTGTGGTGGAATGACACCAATTAGCATATTACTCCTTTATTAGATTAAACTAGGACCTGGTGCACAAAAATTTGTGCACTTGGTGGGGGGGAGAGGGTCCCTCATCCTGGCCTGTGCCCTCTCACAGTCTGGGACCCCTTGGGGGATGTCCACCTGCTGGCGTGCCTGGCCAGCCTGGGTGAGGGGCTGAGGGCTGTTTTCAGGCTGCCCACAGCCCCTTCAGGGATCGTGCACTAGGGGGTGGGAGGGCTGGTGAGTGCAGGCATGGATGTTTCCTGCCGGGTGGCCCACCATCACACACACCTGATAGGCCCCCACTGCTGAGGGGACACACCTGGTGTGGAGCCAGGTGGCAGGCCGGGGGGTGGATGCTGGTGCATGGTCCCTTGGGGGGGCCCTGCTGCTGAGTGGACACATCCAGGGTGGAGCATGTGGCAGACGCTCGCACACACCCCACAGAGACCTCCCCCTCCTCCCTGCGCGGAGACTCATGCATGCCCCATAGAAACCCCGGGGGTGGAGGCCTGGGAGGGTTGGATATGAGGTGGAAGGGGTCAATGGGAAAGACACATACAACAAAAGAAATATCTGTGGCTGACCTGCAGCGAAGACTCCTCGCAGGGTGGCAGAAGCTACCACACCCCGCGCAGGCCCCCGGGGTGGTTCCAGGCGGTGGACCTGCATCAGAGGCTCCGTGCGGGGTGGCAGACGCTCCTGCATCCCGTGCAGGTCCCAGGGTGGAACCCCCACCCCCACCACCAAACTAACACACCATGCACAGAGTGCCTGCTGTGCCCCCAGCCACAGCTGCAGAGCCACCCTGCCAGCCTCCATCTTGTCTGGTTTAATTTGCATACAGCTGCTCTGATTGGCTAGTGGGCATGGCTTAGGCTTCCCTAAGAAATGGTCAATTTCAATATTACACTTTTATTAGATTAGACTAGGGGCCTGGTGCACAAAAATTTGTGCACTGAGCGGGGGCGGTCCCTAAGCCCGGACTTGTGCCCTCTTGCAGTATGGGGGCCCCTCAGGGGTTGTCCACCTGCTGGTGTGCCTGGCCAGCCTGGGTGAGGGGCCGATGTCTGTTTACAGGCTGGCCAAGCCCCCCAGTGGGGACCCTCACCCCATGGGAGTGTGGCAAGCCTGGCTGAGAGCAGTTTTCAGGCTGGCCACAGCTCCAATTGACCCTCGAGCCTTCCACCTGGGAAGCAACAGGGTGGCCAGGGCACCCGGGCTCCTGCCTGGGAAGGCATCAGCAGGCACAGGGTGCCTGATGCCTTCCCAGCACGGAGGCTCCAAAGATGGCGGAGGCCGCAGCCCCGTTGTGTGGCTTCTCCGGGGCTGCGGCCTCTGCCATCTTGGCTAGGCTAATTTGCATACAGTCACTCTGATTGGCTGGTGGGCATGGCTTAGGCATCCCAAAGAAACGGTTAATTTTAATATTACACTTTTATTAGTTAGGATAGTATAGCACAGCATCACTGATTGGCATGAGGCATCTTTTGTTTGAGTGTGCATATAAGATGCTAGTTTTTGGCTACTTTGTTTGTAATAAAGCATATACCACTTAACTAATAGGTTCTTTCAATTTACTATACCCAGAGGGGTCGAGTCCCTGGCTGAGGAGCTTGCCGCCCAACACAGGGAAATGCTGGTCTTGTGAGAGGAAATTTAATATCCAGTCTTTCTCTTATGAAAATGAAGTAATGTGAAGTGATACGTCTTAACAAAAGGATGCTGATGATATGACATTCCCCACATATTGATGACCAAAGCTGAATTTTAGATTCCACATATAAGTGATTATTCACAAAAGGGTAGGCTATGGCTCTGGAGAGATGCAACAGGCTGCATCTGAGCCAGTGCAGTGCACATGCCAGGGAATGTAAGAGCATCATTTTCTTGGGGGATGGTGAAGGAGTAACCACATGGGAGTCTGTGCAGGAAGAGATCTCACACATAGCAGGAGTGCACACCAATGCAAGTGTCTGTGCCACAATGTACACTGTTGAGCAAGTCAAGATAGGCTGCTCCAGATTTTCTCTGTCACATGTTCATTTTTCTTAGAGATGCAGTTGGTAAAGCCACTATTGTTAAATCTATGTGCTACCTTGCAGTTATAAAATGGGGATGATTTCCAAAGATGTTCAGCACAGTGATGGTTAAAAATTTTTATCTATAATAGGATTTTGATCCTTATAGGGAGAAATGGAATGCAGAGAGACAGGAAAAGAGAAGGACAGGACAGAGGAGTAAAAGTTAGGCGAGTGGGGCATTAGGTTCTCAGAAGGTGTCCAGGAGAAGAATGTAGGAGGAATAAAGACACTTTAATTTTTATTTGCTTAATGCTAACCAGTGCATTTTTTATTGTTTAAAGTATTACACATGTCTCCTTTTCCCCTGATTGACCACTACCCAGCCACTCACACTCACTAGGACAATCCCTTACCACCCCATTGTTTATGCTAATATGCGTGTATACAAGTCACCTTCCCCTGCCTTCCCTCTGAGTTTGGACTGTCTGTTTGGTGTTGCTTTGTCTCTGGATCTATCTTTGTTAATCAGTTTATCTTGGTCATCATAATCCCACATATGAGTGAGATCGTGTGATATTTACCTTTCTCCAACTGGGTTTTTTCACTTAGCATAATGCTCTCCAGGCCCATCCATGCTGTTGCAAATGGTAAAAGTTCCTTATTTTTTTTATAGCAGCATAGTATTCCATTATGTAGATGTACCAAAGTTTTCTAACCCACTCATCTGCTGATGGTCACTTAGTCTGTTTCCAAATCTTAGCTGTTATAAATTGTGCTGCTATGAACACAGGAGTCAATATATCCTTTCTGATTGGTGTTTCAGTTTTCTTGGGATATATTCCTAGAAGTGGGACTACTGGGTCGAATGGGAGTTCCACTTTTAAATTTTTGAGGAAACTCCATACTGTTTTCCACAGTGGCTGCACCAGTCTGCTTTCACACCAGCAGTGCAAAATGATTCCTTTTTCTCCACATCCTCACCAGCACTTGATTTGTTGATAATCTTCTGACAGGTGTGCAGTGGTATCTCATTGTCATTTTGATTTGCATCTCTCAGATGATTAGTGACTTTGAACATATTTTTATATGTCTCTAGGCCTTCTGTCTGTCCTCTTTTCAAAAGTGTTTCTCTAGGTCAGTGGTTCTCAACCTTCCTAATGCTGCGACCCTTTAATATAGTTCCTCATGTTGTGATAACTCCCAACCATAAAATTATTTTCATTGCTACTTCATAACTGTAATTTTGCTACTGTTATGAATCATAATGTAAATATCTGATATGCAGAATGTATTTAGGCGATCCCTGTGAAATAGTCTTTTGACCCCCAAAGGGGTCATGACCCACAGGTTGAGAACTGTGGCTTTACGTCCTAGGCTTATTTTTTGATTGGATTGATTAACTTCCTTTTGTTAAGTTGTATGAGTTCCCTGTAATTTGGAGATTAAACCCTTATCAAAAATAGCATTGGCAAATATGTTCTCCTATGCAGTGGGCTTTCTTGTTTCATTGATAGCTTCTTTTGCTCTGCAGAAACTTTTTATTTTGATATAGTCCCATTTGTTTACTTTCTTTCTAGTTTCTGTTGCCCTAAGATCTGTATCAGTGAAGACATTGCTACAACATATGTCTGATATTTTGCTGCCTATAGAGTCTTCTATAAACTTTTTATAGTTCCCATCATACGTTTAAGTCCTATATCCATTTTGAGTTTATTTTTGTGTATGATGTAAATTGGTGATCTAGTTTCACTTTTTTACATGTATCTGACCAATTTTCCCAACTCCATTTATTGAAGAGACTGTTTTGACTTAATTGTATGCTCTTTCCTCCTTTGTCAAATATTAATTGAGCATGGCTTGGGTCAATTTCTGGGTTCTCTGTTCTGTTCCATTGGTCTATATGTCTGTCCTTGTGCCAGTATGAAGCAGTTTTGAGAATAGTGACTTTATAATATAGCTTGATATCTGGTATTGTGATCCCTCCAACTTCTTCTTTCTCAGGATTGCTATGGCTATTCGGGATCTTTTTATATTCCAAAAGAATTTTTGAAGAATGTGTTCTAGGTCTGTGAAATATGCCATTGGTATTTTAATGGCAATTGCATTGAATGTGTAGATTGCTTTGGATAGTATGGACATTTTAATGATGTTGATTCTACCAATCCATGAACATGGTATGTTCTTCCATCTGTTTATGTCTTCCTCTATCTCTTTTTTCAATGTCCTGCAATTTTATGAGTATAAGTCCTTTACCTCCTTGTTTAAGTTTAGTCCTAGGTATCGTAATTTATTTTTCTGTAATTATAAGTGGGATTTTTTTAGTTTCTCATTCTGTGAATTCATTATTGGTGTATAAAAAAGCCATAGACTTCTGGGTGTTAATTATTTATTCTGCTACATTGACAAATTCATTTATTAATTCTAGGAGTTTTTTGATGGAGTCTTCAGGGTTTTTAAAGTACAATATTATGCCATCTGCAAATAATGACAATTTTACTTCTTTTCCAATTTGGATGCCTTTTACTTAGTCTTCTTGTCTGATCACTATGGCTAGTGCTTCCAGTATTATGTCAAACAAGAGTGGTGGAATTGTGCATCCCTGTCTCATTCCTGTTTTCAGGGGCATTGGATTTCTTTTTTGCTCATTGAGTATGATGTTGGCTATAGGTTTGTCATATAAGGCTTTTATTATGTTGAGGTATGATTCCTCTATTTACACTTTGCTGAGGGTTTTTATCAAAAAAGGGTGTTGGATTTTGTCAAGTGCTCTTTCTGCATCAATTGATATGAATATGTAATTTTCATCTTTTAATTTATTTATGCGATGTTTCATGTTTATTGATTTGTGGATATTGTACCAGCCTTACATCCCTAGAATAAATCCCACTTGGTCATGGTGGGATCCAACATTACATTTCTGATATAATGTTGGATCTGATTTGCTTGAATTTTGTTGAGGATTTTAGCATGTATTGTGTTTATCTGGTTTTGGGTTCAGGGTAATGTTGGCTTCACAGAAATAGCTTAGAAGTGTTCTTTCCTTTTGAATTTTTTTGAGTAGTCTGAAAAGGATAGGGTTGAGTTCTTCTTTGAATGCTTGGTAGAACTCCCCTGTGAACCCACCCAGACCAGAGCATTTGCTTGTTGGTAGATTTTTTATCACTGCTTCAATTTCATTGATAGTTATTAGCCTATTCAGTTTTTTTTATATTTCCTAACTGAGTTTTGTAAGCATGTATTTTTCTAAGAATATGTCCATTTCATCTAGGTTCATCCAATATGTTGTACTGGAGTTGTTCATAGTATTTTTTGTAATCCTTTGTATTTCTGTAGGGTCTGTTGTTACTTCACCTCTCTCATTTCTGATCTTGTTTATTTGGGTCCTCTCTCTTTGTTTCTTGGTGAACCTGCGAGAACTTAATTAATCTTCTTTACCTTTTCAAAGAAACTGTTTTTGGTTTCATTAATCTTTTGTATTGTTTTTTGTCTCTATGTCATTTATTTCTGCTCTGATCTTTATTATTTCCTTTCTTCTGCTTACTCTAGGCTTTTCTTGTTGCTCTCTTTCTAATTCTTTAAGTTATAGAGTTAGATAATTTATTCTTTTTTATTTTTTATGCATTTTTATTTTAATTTTTTAGGTAGGCCTGTAGAGATATGAAACTCCCTCTCAGGTCTTCTTTCTCTGTGTACCATAGCTTTTGGATTGTTTTGTTTTCATTGTCATTTGTTACCAGGATGCTTTTTATTTCTTCTTTAATGTCTTTGGTAACCCAATAATTGTTTAATAGCATGATATTTAGCCTCCAAGTGTTTGATTTTTTTCATAGTTTTTATTGTAGTTGATTTCTAATTTTATGCCATTTTGATCCAAGAAGATGCTTGATATGATTTCTATCTTCTTCAATTTGAATTTACTTTGCCTGTATCCTAATATGTGGTCTATCTTTGAAAATGTCCCAGGTGCATTTAAAAGAATATATATTCTGTATATTTAGGTTGAAATGTTCTGAAGATATCAATTAATTCCATTTGATCTAGTGAGTCATTTAGGATTCATGTTTCTTTGCTGATTTTTTGTTTTGAAAATTTATCCAATGGTGTCAATGGGGGTGTTAAAGTCCTCTACTATAATTGTATTGCTGTCGATCTCTCCCTGATATCTCCCAGAAGTTCTTTTATGTATTTGGATGCTCTTGCATTCAGTGCATATATTTTTACCACAATTATGTCTTCTTGTTAAATTGCTTTCTTTGGTATTATGAAGTGGCCTTCTTCACCTCTTGTTATGGCCTTCACTTTGAAGTCTATTTTGTCAGATATAAGTATTGCTACCCCACCTTTTTTTTTTCATTTCCATTCAGCTGAAAAATATTTTCCATCCCTTTACTATCAGTCTGTGTGAATTCTTTGTTTTGTGGTGGGTCTCTTGTAGACAGTAGATATAAGGGACATGTTTTCTTATCCATTAAGCTACCCTATCCATTTTGATGGGAGTATTTAATCCATTTACATTTAAGGTTATTATTGAGAGGTATTTGTTTGTCACCGTTTTTATTCTTCATTCCCGTGTTCCTTCTTCCCTTCCTATTTCTTCTTTTACAGCAGTCCTTTTTGCCATTTCTTGCATTGCTTGCTTGGTGGTAATAACTCCCTTAGTCCTTTTTTGTCTGTGAAGCTCATGATTTCATCTTCATTTTTGAATGATAGCCTTGCTTGGTAGAGTAATCTTGGATTAATTCCCTTGTTTGCATTATTTTATATATTTCATTCAATTCCTTCTAGCCTGATGAGTTTCTTTTGAGAAATCATTTGATAATCTAATGGAAGATCCCTTAGAGTTATCTTTCTATCTCTCTCTGGTGGCTTTTAAGATTCTTACTTTGTCATTGGAGTTTTCCAAGTTAATTATGATGTGTCTCTGTGTTGGTCTTTTGGGGTTCATCTTATTTGAGACTCTGTATGCTTCTTGGACTTGTGTGATTTTTTTCTTCCTAATATCAGGGAAGTTTTCTGTCATTATTTCTTCAAACAGGTTTTCTATTCCTTGTCTTGTTTCCTCTTTTTCTAGGAACTCCTATTATGCAGATGTTGTTTTGTTTTGTGTTGTTCCAAAGCTCCCTTAAGCTCTCCTTTTCCTTTTTAAGCTTTTTTTTTTTCCAGTTGCTGCTTTGTATAGGTGTTTTTTTCTACCTTGTCTTTTAACTCACTGATGCTGTCCTCAACTTCTTCTAGTCTACTGTTGATACTTTCCATTGTGTTCTTTATTGCATCTATATCATCATTTCCTCCTGGATCTTCTTCATTTCCCTTTGATTCTTACCCATGTTGTTGAATTTGTCTTCCATCCTTTTTCGGCATCCTTATGACCATTGCTCTGAATTCATTCTCTGACAAATTTCTTGCTTCCATTTCATTTATTTCCTTTTTTTGTAATTCATCTTTCTAAATATGGGGACTGTTTCTTTGTTTCCCCATTTTCTGTTCATTTGTGGTTGTTTCTATGTATTAGATGAAACTCCTAAGTCGCCCAAATTTTTTTTGAGTTTGTCTTATATAGTGTATATTTTGTGGGACCCAGTGGTGCAATCTATCAAATCTTCTGGGCTGGGTATTCTAGGGATTCCCCTTACTTGGTATATTTGGTTTCTCATGGTGTAAGTGGAGCTTAAGTGTTATTGTCCCATTTGTGGATAGAGTGTCCTCTCAGGATGTCTGGTTATGTGGCTCACTGTCTACAACATTGATCAAAAAGCTCAAAGTACCACTAGATAAGACATGACACAGAGGGAAGAAAACATGAATGTATTCATGACACCAATAACCCCAATAAAAATGACAACCATAGAAAAGAGAATTAGTAGAGAATAATGAGAGCAAAAGCAACATATACAATATTCAGAAAAAAAGGTAAGAGAAAAAAGAAAAAGAAGAAGAAAAGGGGAAAATTATACATGTATAGGGAGAAACCTCCACAAAACAAACAAATAAATCCAAAAAATGCGAACAACAACCACCCAGAAAAAAGTGGACAACAGAATCTGTAGCGGCAGAGCTTGTTTCTAGAAAGTAAGATAAAAAAACTTGAAGGAATAGGGAAATGGCCATGGTTCAGTATAGAGGAAGTAGAAAGAGAATGAGCGAGTAAGAAGAAAAATAAAAAACAAATTAATAAATAAAAAAAATAATAAAAAGTTTTTTTCTTTCATCTATCTATTTATACTGATATATTCATCTATTTTTGGAAAAGCAGAATATAGAAGAAAGCTTACATAGGTTACAGTTTAGTGAGTGAACCTAATTAAACAATTAGGGGAAGAAGAGAGCCAGAGAGGAGAGGAAAAACAAAAGTCTAAAAAATAAAAAAAAATGAAAATATTAGTTGGCGAAGAAAGAGAAAAGAAAAGGGTGCATGGACTTGGAGCAGGGGAGAGGAAATCAGGTGAGTAAGCCAACAGAGACTACAATAATAACAATGTATCAATAAAGCTGATAAAGATAAATTTTTAACAAGGGATAAAAAGAAAGGAGAGAGAAAAACTAAAGCAGGAAGAGAGACAGGATGAAAAAGGGAGATGTGAGGAAGAAAAGCTTGGCAAAAAGAAAAAATAAGATAAAGTAAAATAATGATAAAAAAATGAAAGCAGAATGAAGAAAAAAATCCAAAAAAAGGTTAAAATTTTTAAAATAAAATAAAGAAACAATATTTTTTTCTACTTAAAGTGAAAAATAAAAAATAAAAAACTGAAGTGTCGTTCGCTTCAGCCAAGTTTTAATGTCCCCTCTCTACTGTTCTGCCTGACACTTCTCAGTTTCCTGTTAGGTGTTGAAGTTCCCAGTGATTAACTGCTCCTCTGTATCTGTCTCCACAGCCTTGGTTTTAGGCAGGGGAGACCAATCTGCCAGCTTTGTTTGTCTGCCTGCTTTCAGTCTTATTTACACAAGCATCTATTCTGACATGTGCTTTAGGTGGGGTGTTGCTGTATTAGTTTCCAGGACCAAATGCCTCCTCAATCCAAGACTCAAGGGCCCCCTGAGCTATTCAGATTCTTCATTTCCTCTGCAGAGCTTGAGGATGAGTGTGGCTGCACTAGTCGCCTGCAGGTGCTGGGAAGGGGTCGCTCTTCAGGAGAAAAAATGGCTGCTTAGGGTTGGAGGGTCTATAATGTCCCAGTGCTGGATTTCTAGTCACCTCTCCCTGTCCTGCTCCTCTCCCCAGCCTCCACAAAACTGCACCTCCACCTGCTCCACAGCCTCAGTAAATGTTTGTAATTGAAAGGTCCTATGAACTGGGTTTAATGAATAAAAGCAAGGAAAATATAAAGGCAAAACAGCCACATCACTGCATATTTCTCTCCCCTTGATACCGCGTGGCTAGGGCAGTTCATCAGGCTGCCTTTCTGGGCACAGACTCTCATGGCTATGGACTTAGATATAGATTCCCCGGCTGCCAGCAGCCCTGTGGATCCCCTTCTACAGTCAAGTGTTATGCGTGTCCCCAAGGGACATGGACTTGATGGAGTGCAGGTTCCTTCTGACCCTCTTGTCCCAGTAGTCTAACATCTCTCTGTCCAGCTCAGATCCCTGATCCTACTGTTCTCCTGGTATCTTTTGTCCTTTCTGGCCCCAGATTGTGTCACCAGCTGTGTTTAATTTGCCAATTCTGGGTGGATGTTATTTGATTTAGTTGTTTCTTCTATCTGTTTCGTGAGAAGGCACAGGACACATCTGCCTATTTGGCTGCCTTTTTTTTTTCATCTGTCACCAGTACATTTTTAAAAAATGGACTTGGGAAGTATTTCCTGGTGTATTCTCCAGTTATGGTGGTACTGATATCCCTTCTTCTGGGCCTTAAACACTGCACTAAACTTGAGTTTGTGTCCTGGATAACATCGGTCAGTTCAAAGTCAGATTCCTCATTCATAAGGATGATAATAATACCTACTTTGTAGGGTTGCTGTTGGAGTTAAATGAGGTAATGTAGATGGAGTGCTTAGCACTGTGTTCAGCACTTAGAATATCTTTCAATATAGAGTAGTTATTGTATTAATTACTAGTCTGGTTGGGTGAGTCTATTTAGGGAGAATCTGGTGAAACAGATGAAGTTGGATGTCATCTGAGGGACTGGAGGATGGTGACAGCCTCATGGTGGTGTAGAACACAATGGGGTTGTAGACTTCAGACATAGCAATGAGTTCAATTCTGTACATGATGGATTGGGGACATACAGGAAAATTCTTCATGGGGCATAGAAATAAAAGTTAACTCAAAGAAAGAAAAGTCTTGGAAATAAAAATTGTAGTTACTGTAAATAAAGGCTCCCATTTATGTTGATATAATGTTGCCTAAAAGTCATATCTCACATCAGCTGTCTCCTCAGGGTTGTCTGGTCCACCTTGATTATGGCACAATTCTACTTACAGGATTTCAAAGCTCCAGTCCCTTGTTTTGCATGCTCAGTCCAGATGTGATATGCATAGATAGTACTAAAAATATGTTCAATACTGAACTGCACTGTGTTGTAAAATTGGTGACTTCAAATGTGTGTGGAGCACAAGGATGTGAGCAAAACAGTCTATATTATGTTCCTTACCTGCTATGCACTCTTGGGTGCCTTAATTTCTGATGACCTTGTTCTATAAGATGAAGGTTTTGATTAGACAGTTCCTCAAAATCCTTTCATGGTCTACTGTTTCCTGAAAATGTTTCACATTTATCATTAATTCATTCAACTATGGGTTCCTTCTTCATTCATATACTCAGGATAACTTTTTGAGTGCTTACTACATGCCTGTGAAGGCTAGCCTCTTTGCATACAGAGGCAAGTAAGCCCATATGAGCAAGTGAAAAGAAATGTTCACAGTGTGAACTACTCAGTACTAAAGATATGTATGGAGTGTTAGGAGCACAGAGGTTCTCAACCTTTCCCTTTCCTGTTTTTTTGCTAATTTGGCTGTTGCAGGGCCAGAGCAAACTGACTTAGAAGGCGTTTATACCTTGACCTATACATATCAGTTACCATAATCTGCAGCTGTCCTAGTCTTACAGCTGAGAGCCACATCTAATAACATCCAGGATCAGTCACCAGGATGACACAGGCACTTTTGAGGTCACTGAGTAAGGTCTTTTCACATTAATGGCTTGTTCATAGCTCAGCCTAATAGGAACAACAATATGTTTGTTAGAGCTGCTTCACTCCTCTTGACAACTGAAGGGGCTCTGCAGGTGTCTCGCTTTGATGAAAATATGAGATTGCATTTACTGGTCCCCATGGTATTGTATGACTGTATTTATATGACATTAACACAAAAGTGCTAAGAGAAGAGTAGGGCTAAATTCTTGGATCCCTTTCAGTCAATGAATAGAGGCCAGGTTTTAGCTCAAACAATTTTAATATGGTGCCGTTGTAGGGTTGGATATTATTTCTGCTTATTCTAATTTGTTCATTGTAATATCTAAAAGCAATAAAAAATGCCTCAGATTTTCAGGTTTATGAATAAGAGAGCACAGATATTCCACCTGAGAACATGCCCAGTATTCTTTTATGGGCTGGAAGGGTGTCCCCATGCTCACGTATATGAAAGTGTGCACCTGCCTTCAATAAGGCTGAATCAGCATATGTAAGTGAACTGCGTGCCAAATTTGCTGGGTAAGTCAATAATAAAAAGAGCAGATGTGTTTCTGGGCAAGGGAAAAAGTGAAGAGGTTCAGCTGAGATCTGTGAGCTGAAAACGATCAGCAGAGACAATGACACACTAATTGTCATAGTTTTCAGATTTTAATATATTAGAAAAATGACCATTGCCATCATATGGAGTACAATTTCCTAAAGACTGCAGCACTGAGAAACTCTGTTGTCATGTAGTAATTTTCTATTAAAAATAAAACCTGCTCTTTCTGCCAGCAAGAAAAACAGGACAGATGCAACTCATTAACACGACCCAGGCAGATAATCCGTTTAAAGCTTATTAAGAAAATTGATCACATTCTGTGAGTGACTTCCCATTACCCATTTCCTCTAGCCTGATTCAGTCCTGTTGGAGAGAATAGACTCAAGGTTCTGATTACTCAGTGGGCTATCAGTTCCTAATGCTGTGTCTGTCCTCGTGTCCTATGTGTGTGTGTGTGTTTACTTATCTATTTAGTTGTGTGAGGCTTAGAGTCAGAGTGACAAAGCCTTCTGGGAAAGATACATTTATGGAACAAAATCTGTAATTTTCTGAGACTAGGACAAGAGGGAAAAAGTGGAAGCAGACGGGAATTAGCACACAGCAACTATTTCTAATGTCTAAGACTTCCCAGGGTTGAACTTGTCCACCATGGATATGGAGAAGTTGGAAGTCCTTCTGGATGAACAGAAAGAAAGTGGATGAAGGCAGGTGCAATTGGGTGGACACAAAATAAAACAATGTGTTAATTCATCTAGCTGGCAGGACTTGATGAGTTTAGATTGTCCCTAAGTCACAATTATCTTAAGTGAGTAGACAGAATGCCTTCTTTTTTTTAAAAAAAAAAATATGGTAAATATATTTTTGTACTTTTTGATATTATATTAGTTTTAGGTGTACAGCATAGTGCCTAAACCATTATTTTAACATCCACTGGTTAATATAAGTGATCTTAAGCCAGGAGGTTCAGAGTGCAGGTGCTCTGACCTTAAATGAATTGACTTTGGTCCTTGGTACTCAGTCAGGACATGGACTAGATGTTGTCTACAAATCCAGCCTTTACGTTCCCTAAGCTGCTCTTAAAAAGGCTCCCACACCAACCCCTCCCAAATTCCAGCTCTTGTCTTTATTGGTGTCATTGGAAGAAGCTTCCTGGGGAATCCAATGCAATCTTATCAGTCTGATTTAATTATTTTTTATAATCCCTGAATATAGTTTATATCCAGATCTCGCTGGGAAAGTGAGCTTGGGCAGGGGATGAGCATCTGTGTCTGGATTACACACTTGAAATTCTAAATTATCAGCCCTTGTTTCTATCTTCCCATCAGGAGGATGTTATTGTCCCTTTGTGGGCCTAGTCACCTCCAGATAGCACAGTGATTTATAAATGGAACCTCCACAGGAAAAACAGTAGAAGAAAGTTTTAGGACATTTATTAAAACTCTTTGGCTTTCAAGTGGAGGTGGCAATTATTAAATGCACACATGCAAATATATTAACACAGTATTGGCTAATATATTGTAGAAATTCTAAGCTACTCATAGACACTTTAATCTCTCTAAGAGAACATGACTTTCATCTCAAGCGACTGGAGAGAATGCCTGGAGCTGCCCACTCTCTCAGTGGCTGCTTACTGAGTCTTGCTGCTGACTGTCATCAACTACAGTTAAAACAAGTTACCAAGAATGGGACAAAAAAAATTTCCAGACGTCAACAACCTGGAAAGCCAACACACTTCACATAGAGGACAGTATGCTGGCAAAAGCTTGGATGCTGGAGAGAGACCTGAATTTGGATCCTGGTCAAGGACATTGATCTTCAGCAGCTTTGTTCCATTTATAAATTAGTAGGGAATCTACAAGTGTGTTATAAGGATAAACACAGTGGCTCTGGTGTCTTCCCAGCTGTATTTTTAACTTACTGGTAACTGGAGAATGAGGACTGGATCCCAGACTTAACAAAGAGTTCATCCTCAAATGGTCTGGTTTTATGGTGAGCAGGGAGTTTCTGTCTTGCTACCACTTCTATTATTGGTCTATACTTCAAGGCATCCATGGCATGGTCAGGTAGTGTACATAGCAGCATGAAGGTGAACTGTGGGTTTATTAGCAGCAATGCCTTATTTGTACAGCTCTTCATGACAATGTCACTCATTAGTGAATTCACTGAATGGGCTAAGCACCTGCTATGTATCAGGCTTTATTCTATGAGTGAAGCGAAGTCCTTGGCATTAGAAAGCTCACATCCAAATGAGGGGAGTGTAGATAAAATAAATCGATATGTATATAAAAAGGCAGTTACTGTAATGGCCATAATGACCTAACAACTGTTCGCTATGATGCCCACTATGGCCAGCAAATCAGCGAGATCAGGGAGTGGGGCCAGTGGCCAGCCTCATGGTGCTTCCCCCCTGCTGGCCTGCACCTGATCAGACTCTCCCACCCCAATCAAGAGCAGGGCCTACTGGCCAAATTCCCTGTCCCTTCCTCCCCAGCTAGCTGTGCCCCCATCAGCCTGGCCATCCCCCCAGAGGGCTCACCCCAGATCACCCCCACCCCAATTAGAGGCAGGGCCACCAGCCAATAATCCATGACCCCTCCCCCATGCAGCTGGTCCCCGATTGGCACCCCTCATCCACCCCATGCAGCCTGCCCATTGCCCACAGCCCCTCCCTATGGCTCACCCCATCCCCAATCAGCCCCCCAATCCCAATCAAGGGTAGGGCCTGATGGCCAATCACCTACTGCCCCTTCTCCCAGCTGGTCCAGCCCTAATCAGGGGCCCTGATTGCCCCAATCCAGGCAGGCCAGCTGGCCAACCCCCTGCCATTTCCTCCCCCAAATAGGCCCAGCCCCATCCACCCTGATCTGAATTCGTGCACAGGACCTCTAGTAAATATCCTATCTAATAAAAGAGTAATACACAAATTAACCGTCACTCCAGGACAAAAATGACGGCATCCATAGCAGTAGGACAGGACACTGGTGGCATTACCCTGGCAACGGGAGCCCAGCAGGTAATCAGACCACAGGCAGCACCCAGCAGGGCCTGCTGGGAGGTTGCCATGATGACCCCCGAGCAGACAAGTGCTGCTGGGCGCTGGCTGTGGAGGAAGGGGAGCCAGCAATGGGGACCCTGCAGGCAGCAGCCCAGCTGGGCCTGGCTGGGGCACCAGCTGTGTAAGTGGGGGTGCGAGTCATCAGGGACCTCACAGGCTGGGCTGTGGCTGTGGAGTAGGGGGCACGAGCCAATGGGACCTGGCAGGCAGCACCCAGCAGGGCCTTCTGGGTAGTGGTGGTGGCGAAGGAGGAGCAAACAATGGGCACTCGCAGGCAGACACCAAGCAGGGCCTGCTAGGCAGTGGCTGCATCCATCGGAGAGCAGGTAAGTGGGGCGACCAGGGAGCAAGCAATTGGCTCCCAGGCAGCACCCAGCAGGGCCTGCTTGCCCATCCCCATGGTGTGGAGCAGACAGGCCTGGCAGAGAGCAGAGAAACATGTGGAGTGGGCCCAAGCCATCAGTAGCACATCTCCTGAGGGCTCCCGAATTGGGGAGGGTGCAGGTCTGGCTGAGGGACCTCCCCGCCTGCCCTCCCTCTTCCCTAACTACCTGTGCACTAATTTCGTGCACTGGGCCCCTAGTCTAATCTAATAAAAGAGTAATATTGAAATTGACTGTTTCTACGGGATGCCTAAGCCATGCCCACCAGCCAATCAGAGCAGCTGTATGCAAATTAACCCAGCCAAGATGGAGGCCCGCAGTCATGGAGCTAGAGTAAACAGGCAGCTTCCAATGCACCAGGAGTAAGCTGTCTGCCGGCTGGCAGGCTGGGCCTCTCTGTGCTCCAGGCAACATATTTGCAACATTCTTTCAATTACAGAAGCCACAAGCTGAAGCAGACAGGAGGCTTCATTACCTGCCTAGGCCTCAGCTTAAAGGAACAGTGTACCAATTATAGAAGATAAATAAACCCCAGAAACTTTCTTCCAGCCAGCCTTGCTGGGACATTGGGTCAATGGGAGCTGTGGGCAGCCTGAAAGCCTGAAAATGCCCCTCAGCCTGTCACTCAGACTGGCTACACCCTAATGGGGTGACAGTCCACAATGGAGGGCTTGGCCAGCCTGCAAACAGCCATCAACCCCTCACCCAGGCTGACCAGGCACGCCAGCAGGTGGACATCCCCAGAAGAGTCCCAGACTGCGAGAGTGCACCGGGCCCCTAGTCTACTCTAATAAAACCATTTCTCTGGT
This sequence comes from Murina feae, assembly GCA_004026665.1. NCBI lineage: Eukaryota > Metazoa > Chordata > Mammalia > Chiroptera > Vespertilionidae > Murina > Murina feae. The sequence goes on from PVJC01000158.1 coordinate 141,918, forward strand.
ATGCCTAAACCACGCCTACCAGCCAATCAGTGCGCTGTATGCAAATTAATTCAGCCAAGATGGAGGCCAGAAGACAGGGAGTGAGCAGCATGGGGTGTGGCCAGGCAGGAGTAGCAAGATGGCAGGGGTGGGGCAGGAGGTGGCAGAAGTGGGATGGCAGTGGGGGCGTGGCGGTGGTGTGGGCAGCAGGGCACAAAGTGGTCGATCTGCAGCTCCAGGTCGGAGGCCAGGCTGAGGCTGGCCACTGGTGCCACCTGCCGGGTCACCCAGAGTAGCAGCAGGAGCAGTGGAAGCGGTGGGGGTCGCCAGCTCCTGGCCCTGAATGCCATCGGGGTGTGGCAAGGAGAGGAGTGGGGATTTGGGCACGGAGATGGCAGGGGCACGTGGAGCTCAGGCAGCAGCGTTTGCAAACTTGGAAATGAATCCCGGACCTTCCCAGGCTGCAGCCACCACCTCCTGGGCCTCGTACCAACTATAATTTCCCACCTTATTTCTTTTGTCCTCTTCTAATAAACAACAGAACAGGAGAAAAACTAAGGCTTTCTTATCCTAGGAGAAAAATGATGAGATGCTGGGTGTTATCCTTAACCATTGGGAAGACACTTATAATCCTGTTTGTTGAGACAATATTCTGGATTTCTCCTGTTCGCTATTTAAAAGTACTGGATTAAGACATACTGTTTAAGTAAATTAAGCCAGCACTCATTCAACAAATAAGTCCACAGCTGGGCCTGGTAGTAAGCATTAGAGATATGGTGATAAACAAATAAACAAAAAAATCTCTACACATTTACGAAGCTCTGGTTTTCCAATCAACAAGTCACATACATAAAGAAGATCGGTCTGTCTATGATGTTATCACCAACCAAATTTGCAGAAATCCCAAGCAATTTGATGAAAGTTACAAGCACAGTCCCTTTACAATGTGCTCAATCTAGCAAATAAAAGAAAGTGAAAGAATAACAATATGAGAAAATACTTGCTAAATGAAAACCAAAAATTAGCCAGTGACCTCCGAGGAAAGTGATTTTTGAAGCCATGGATTTTGAAAGAGGATTGAGCTCAGAAGATTTGGCTGAGAGGAGAGAAGACAATCCTGATAAGAGAAAGGCAGAAAGCAAAGTCATGGAAAGCAAATTGCCAGGAAATTATTAGGGTCTTTTGAGAAACAGAATGAGGAGAAATATTTGGGGAGAAAATAGAAAGAAATCTTAGAGAGAGGTGCATAGGCTAGAATATGGATGGTCTTAAATAAAGCAAAAGTCCCATTTTTCTGGGAAGGAGGTAACTTTTGAGAGCAGAACAGATAACAGGTAGCAAAATGTTTATCTGAAGGTTTTCATATGGCTCTGGGGCCAAGGGATAAGATGAACAAAATGAATGGAGAATGAATCTGTATTACATTTCTGTATCTTTAATGTGATTCTTTAAAGACTGAAGTGCAGACCCCACTTTTTAAAAAATGTTTTTATTGATTTTTAGAGAGAGAAAGGAAGGGAGAGGAATAGAGAGAGAGAAACATCGATGAGAAAAGAACATCTACCAGCTACCTCCTGCACCTATTGGGGATTGAGCCTGCAACCTGGGTATGTGCCCTGACTAGAAATTCACTGGCTCAACCACTGAGCCATACCAGTAGGGCTAGACACTACTTTTGATCATACCAACTAATTAAATATTTCCAGATCCCCACTATTTAGAGCATTCTTTTTAGCTTCCATACTTTCTACAAATCCACTTTTTGTTTAAATCCTCATCCAGGACAGGTTTTTTTTCATTGATTCTAGAGAGAGAGAAAGGAAGAGGGAGAAAGAAAGAAACATCAATGTGAAATAGAAACATCAGTCAGCTGCCTCACACATGAGCTCCAACCAGAGATTGAACCTGCAACCTGGATATGCGCCTTGATTGGGTATTGAACCCGCAAACCTTTGGTGTATGGGATAATGCTCTAATCACATAGCAACTCCATTCAGGGCTCTACAAATCCATTTTTATCATTTCCTTCTAAACATTATTCTCCAGAAGCCTTCTCTAATGAAATCTCAAAAGTGATGCTAATTCTACTTTATACCCTCCTCAGTCTTTAAGTATTTTGTTTCCTCTTAAGTTATTGCTCATTGCTAATTCTCAGTTAATCCAGATGCAAGCTCTATGAGTTTTTCTTATTACTATGGAATATAAGTTCAGAATATTGTCATTATAATCAAGCATTCATTTTTATCCTATATAATAAAAGGGTAATATGCAAATTGACCCTAACAGCAGAACCACAGGGAATGACTGGTCACTATGACATACAGTGACCACCAGGGGCAGGCGCTCAGTGCAGGAGCTGCCCCCTGGTGGTCAGTGTGCTCCCACAAAGGGAGCTCTGCTCAGCCACAGCAGTGGTGGTGGAGCCTCTCCTGCCTCCTCAAGAGTGCTAAGGATGTCCAACTGCATCTTAGTGGACATCCCCCAAGGCCTCCTGGGTTGCCAGAGTGATGTCTGACTGCCAGCTTAGGTCCAATCATCCAGGAAGCGGGCCTAAGTCAGCAGGTAGATATCCCTCAAGGGGTCCCAGACTGCAAGAGGGCATAAGCCGGGCTGAGGAACCCCACCTCTCTTTCCCCCCTACTCTAATTGAACAAATTTTTGTGCACCGGGCTTCTAGTATAGTATGTCAGAGAGCAGTGATGACTATGGAGAAAAATGAAAAGGGCTAAAGAGATGGGGGTATTGGAATGGGGCATGTAGTGCTGCTTTACATGGGTACTCAGGAAAGGCATCCATAGGTAGGGGACATTTGAAGGAGGAAGGAAGGAGGTCAACTTTCAGATATCTGAGGGGTCAGAACTCCAATCCAAGGAAAGTGCCAGGGCCCTGAAGTGGGGTGGGGAGGGGCACAGCTTTAAGGAGCCTGATGTGTGGGAAGCAGAGAGAGCTGGTGTGAGATAGATATCAGTGTGGGTGGCTAAGGGGCAGGCATTGTTAAAACTTTGGCTTCTCTCTCTTAGTGTGATGGAAGCTACTGAAGGGTTTTGAGATCATAAAGATAAGATTATGTGTAGGAGGATTGTAACTTCCGGAAGAGAGAGGATGGTGGTTTGAATCAGGTGGTTGAAGTGGAGACAGTGAAAAGAAATAAGATACATCTAGGATATAATTTGAAGACAGAAGTTAGTGAGTTGAATGTGAGTGTGAGAGAAAGAGGACAGATAAGAATTATCCCATCGTTTCTGGTCTGATTGTTGGAATAATTGCACTGACATTTCTGAGGTAGAAACAAGGTGGGAAAGCAGGAGTCAGTGTGAGTTTGGTTTTGGACATATTAGGATTGAGACACTATTGGAGAAGTGATCTGTAAAGAAGGCTGTGAATTCTCTGAGTTTCAAGGAGACATTAGCAAATATACTTACACCTTGTTGAGTATTTGAGGAAGAAAATGGCTTAGAGTCGGGAAAAGGAGCTGGAGTAATTTTAATTTTGCCAACATTCTTGAACCTTCATAACATTTATCCCCAATTTTCTTTGAAAATTCTAGAGTTCTCACTTACAGGTTATTTTGGCCACTAAAAGGCAAAGGACAGAAGTAACCTGCAAGTGGGGGAGGTAAAATAGCTTGTAGAAAAAGACTTCAGAATCCAGGCTAACTACTCAGAAGTGTTTAGGTATAGAGATTGCTGAGAGAGCCAAGAGATAGGAAAGTCATGGATTTCAAGTGACCAGAAAGAAAGGAGTGATGTTGTCTGCCTATCTTTGAAGCTTAAAGTATTAGAAAGAAGAGAAACATTGAACTACTGATTTTAAGGCTGATTGTTAATGTCTTAAAGTGGAAGTTAGAATAAGTCTTTTGGTCATGTTGGTTTTCAGGCTCATGTATTACTCTGGCATTGAGAAAATTTCTAAACTATCTTCTAATTGGTTTTCAGCTGGTCACATATGAATGTAATAGAAATAGTAAACAAGGTGATTGCAGGCTGAAGACAAATTCACCAGGGAAGGTTTGCTGTCCTAAAAGAGAGAAAGCATCATGTACAGAGAACACAATTTGGAAGGGGCAAGGTGCATACACACATAGTTTTTGCAAGATGGTGTTTTCGGTATTAGCCAAAGGGGCTGCATTAACTGGTTAATACTCTTCTTGATTCATCGGACTTCTCAGTTCCATCTTCTCATGAACATGTCAGTATTGTCAACTTTGGAGAAGGATGCTGAGATCTTAAAAGTAATTATTGTTCTGCCTTGATAGAAGTGTTTTGGAAACAAACACAAATTTACACAGTAGCTGAGAATATTCTCCTTATGGTGGTGGTGGTAGTAGTTTAGTTTGCATAAGAGGGAAATTCAGGAAGACTATGCTGCACCTATGGGTGCTGGAGAAGTGTCCTCTTATTGGAGAGTAGTACTGAAAATATGAAGATTGATGAGAAGAAATGCACTGTCTGCCTGCAGCACTGGCTCCCAAATTGAAGTGTAGGAAGCACTTTTGAAAGCCAACTTTTTGAAAATAGGAATCCAAAGAATTTTCTAGGTCATTAAAGCCTCTGCTGTAATTCCTCAACTCATAATGTTACCACCATGCTCTGATGACAGATTTTTACTCTTAATTTGGAAAAGACTGAAAATAATCTAGAAGAATTGTGTCACTGGAAATCAGCTTTGAATCAGTACAGGTTTTTGTTGTCTGAAGAGAATCAATTTTAGAAAGCTGAAACTTAAGAGTGATTTCAAATGTACAGATGAATTTCTTTTAAAATTTACATACACACTGAAAGACATATTGAGATGTAGGTTCTTGCACACTTGTGGTCTCTTTGGGAGAACTCTGTGGCAGAGTCACTGGTTCCTTATGAGAGGATGAACAGGGCTGCAAGTTGACATCAACTTGGTTTCTGTTCTTTTTTTATTTATTTTTAAATTACATAAAGTATTACAAAGATTAGTACAAATATCTCTTTTTTGTTCTTTACCATCTGAGTCTCTCTCTTTCTGTGTATTTGGATGAGGCTTTATCAGTGGTTCTCAACCTTCCTAATGCCACGACCCTTTAATACAATTCCTCACGTTGTGGTGACCCCCAACCATAAAATTATTTTCGTTGCTACTTCATAACTGTAATTTTGCTACTGTTATGAGTCATAATATAAATATCTGATATGCAGGATGGTCTTAGGCGATCCCTGTGAAAGGGGTCATGACCCACAGGTTGAGAACTGCTGCTTTATGGTGAAAAAGAGGAGAGTGTATAATTTAATAGGCAATCTGAGGCAGGACCATTTTTATTTGCAATGCTCCTGATGTGTCTTTGGGCTTGAATAATATGGAAACAGTGAGTAACACAGTCAAAAGAATTCCCTTGGTGGAGTGGAGTGTATTGGATTTGTAAGAAAGATACCTCATAAGATTTTTCTATTTGCCATTAAAAAAGAATTTGTCTAGAAATGCAGAAAGGTATAGCTTTCCAGATGTTTTTAAACAATTGGTTATATATTTAAAAATGTAAGCTACTGTTTTGGTCTTTGAAATGGGAAATGAATGATTTGTGATTGTTTCTGAAGCCACTACAGGATAGACATATGTTTTCAATGACCATGGTCTAGCAGGCATTATGTCCTAAATATAAATTATCCATTACATATTGAAAATGAGTAATCTGAAAGAGGTAAAAAGGAATCTGGTGCTGTGTATCATTGTACTTCCAGATTTCCAGGCTTGAGTTGCCATACCAAAGTCTTACAGTTTTCTTGCTAAAATTTCTACTCTTGGTCCAAAGTTTGAAAAAAGTCCCATGAATTCAGAACAAACTGTGGAAAGAGTTTGATTAAGGAAATATTGTGTGCCGGAGACCAGTCATTGTCACTCAGTAGAGAAATGTGCCTGAAGGCTGGTCGACCTTAATTCCCCTGAATAGTGGGGGAGCTATTCACCCATCCTTCAGATGGAGACTTTGATAGTTAAAGTAGCCTCTACCTCTGTTACTGATATGTAAATTCTTGTTGCCTCTTTGTTGTTGGAGTTCCATGCCCTTAGGTTAAGGATGTGATTGTTTTCCCCTTTGCTCTAATAAAAGCTTTGAGCAAGGCCGGTGTGGTGGGCAATCTTACCCACTAGTGGAAAGATGCCACGCCTGGTCTCCATTATTCTAAATTAATTTTCTTCTAGTCTCTCTTCATTTTGCATGTGGCCTTCTCCAGAACTCGAACCTGAACGGGAACCCAGAACCACGCGGGACTTCTAAGGGGCTCCCGCAATTGTGGACCACCTATAGCAAGATACTGCTGGGATGAAAGGGCATTATATAGTGTGAATGTTGACCACAGTCTTGGGCTTTGAACTATGCATCTTGCCTTAAGTTAAAACTTAAAAAACAATGAGTGCAATATAGTTCTGCTCCAGCAAATTTGGAATCTATATCGAGTATTTTATTCAATTTAGCCTTTGTGCTCAGATATCATCTGAATGTGTAACCCAACTATGAGGCTGAAGCATGGCTGGAGGGCCAGGCAGGAGACTTCTTCTTGAGAAGGCACATTTCTCCCTCTTATGCTTCAAAGAAGTTTGAAGATTCCTTCCTTCTTTTCTTTCTTGTGTTTAAGATTTGTTTCTTTGTTCCCAGACATGAATTCATAGCCAGTAGCTGTTAAGTTGTGTGAGTTTTCCTTAAGAAAAATACACCCTTCTATTTTTTAAAAAATTTTTGGCTTTTACAGCTCTCTAAATGAAACCCCAAATTCCCTAATTCCCTAATGTTCTAGATGAAGCACAAAACTGTAATCATTTTAAATAACTATATAAATCTCCAGAGCATTTTCCAGTCTGTTTTAGATGGCCAGCTAAATAGTTTTTATTTCTTCTCATCCTTATTCGATAAGAAAGTTACAAATAACTTAAATTAAAAAGGACAGCAATCCTGGAAAATAGTAATATCTATCAATCATCTTTACTCACAAATAGAGGATATATATATATATATATATATATATATATATTCAGATTTAAGGGAAGAATTGAAATAAGTGTTATCTTGATTGATTAGTTACAAAACTCATAAAGGCTTAGGGCAAATTAGAATCAAATTTTAGGAAATTTATTTCATTTTTCCAATTACATAAAAATTCATAAAAGACCCATCAACTTTGTGGATTTGATTTTCATATGGTTGTGAATCAGTGTTTTGGACTGAAGGCTGAGGAAATCTTGAAGCAACCTGATGAGATTTCCTGATCAGGATACACCCTAGGCTCTCCACCTCCAGGCCCTTTCACCATGTCCATTAAAGACACAGACTATCTGCAACAAATGACTTTACCATGAGGGCTTGTTGCTGAGCAGTGTGCTGGCCTGGTGGCTAGGCAAGTGCTATGTCCCTTGGAGGTGCCTGTGTGTTTCCCTAAGGGTCAGGTAAGTGTGGATGTGAGGGCAGGAGCATTTAATGTGTTTGTACAGAGGCACACACATATACATAGATGCACACAGTACAATACATGCATGCACCACACATGCACCACACAAGGACACAAATGAACCACACATGTGCACACAAAGGCATAAAACCCCATACACGTGCAAAGTCATAGGCACACATGACACACACACATGTATATACACACATGCATACACCAAACAATACACACATACACATAAGATCGCACACATAGCCCACACATGCACACACACATATGGAAACAAGCCTGTGTTGTTTCTTATATTATCTGTCAGTCTGCAACACTGCCATCTATTTTCATTACGTTGTTGGAAAATGTTCACAATGATATCTTCAGTATCAGCCCCACACCAAGCAGGGTGAAGAGCCTTTTGGGCCCTATGGATAGTTGTTTGATGTTTGATGGCTAGAGAATCTCCTGGTGATGCTACTAGTAAAATTAAGATGTTTGCAAGCACAGTAGATATAGAAAGGAGGGCTCAGCCATCGATGCACATCTGTATGATTAAGCTTGTGATCTCGTAGAATTACCTTAGTCCCATTTCATCTTTGAACATTTATTAGCTGCACCTACATATTTATTGCCCCCCCCCTCCATATTCCTACCTTCTCTTTTCTTGTTTGGCTAATAATATTTTAGCATTGTTATCTTCACTAGAAAATAGCTTGTAGTGGAAGTCTTTCTCCTGCTGTTTTTTATTGGCTCATGGTGAGTCCCTCATGGCTCTCCCACCCTAGGTGGTCTGTTCATGAAATAAAGACAGGCACCTGACTCATCTGTGTCCTCTGCAGCTGGTAGAGAGTATGGGATTGTGTCTCAGGTGTCCAGATCTCCATGTTCTACTGGTTCTGAGGTGACATCAGGAACTGTAGGCACCTGCTACTCAGAACGTGGCCTGAGGATCAGGGGATGTGGTTTAGAGAATGACCCTGGGAGGGAGGATGGGGAAGCATGGACAGGGTCAAGCATCCCTGCCCTTGGGTGAGATGCTGGGACACTTGTCCTCACAGACATTCCAAAGTTGCTATGACTTAACTCTGCTCAAGTGTGTGTGAGTGACATGCATCCCATGAAGACTTAGAAACTGATTGGTGCAGTATGAACCCTCTGCCTCATATGGCTAAACCTCCTGAAGGTTTGGTCCAGGTGATATAATCACAGAAAATAATAGGAATGTAATCATTAGCCTTCAGTAGACAGTGGGCTCCTGATTTCCTGGCTTGGGGTATAGGTGTCGGCTCAGTCACCTGCCCTTCCTCATTAGCCTCAGTCAGCACTGACTTTCCACATGGCAAAACCGAGGGCTGAGTAAAGTAGAAAAAGCACAGATTCAAGATCTCCCTAGTAGGAATATGGAGGAAGAGGAGGCCTGATAGGTGTTGAGCATTGAGCATTGACCTGTGAACCAGGAGTTCACAGTTCAATTCCCAGCCCAATCCTTAATGTGATATATGCAGGAGGCAGCCATTCATTGTTTTTTTTCCTCCCATCATTGATGTTTCTGTATCTCTCTCCCTCTCCCTTTCTCTATGAAATCAATAAAAATATATTTTTTTAAATATAGAGAAAGAGGAAGCCTCCCTTCAAAATCCAGGAAAACATTATATGGAGGTTAATTTGTCAGAGAACATCTTACAATAATAAGTTTTAAAATAAAAAATGTCAGGAATTACCAGATGTCTTGCTGAGGAACCATTGAGAATCTGGTCTCAGTTTTCCTGATAGCATGAGGTGTGCAGAGGAGTGGTGAAAAGTCTGAGTGTCTGTGCTCGTGTGGGAGGCCATGGGCAGGAATACTGAATGGGTGAGGTGAGTGAGCTGCCAGCTCAGTTCTTCTGGAAAATGCTTAGAGAAGGGAGCATGTTTCCTGCTGTTGGAACATCAGGATGATGAGCCTCTGGCTGTGGATTTGGGGCCAGGTAATCACAGAGAAAACTAGACACCAGATAGTAGTTGCCTCTTTCTTCAGAATGTGCCAGTGGCAGGGTTGGACCAGCACTGTGAGTCTTTTTATTTTTTTAATTCCTTATTGCTTAAAATATTACATATAGTATTACATATATCTCCCTTTATTCCCATTGAACTCTCCTCCATACCCCTGCCAAACCATATGTTTTCACTGCCTTAGTGTCTCTGTCCATTGGGTATGCTTATATGTAAGCATATAAGTCCTTTGGCTGACCTCTTTTTTTAAATTTTTTTCCCTTTATTGATTAATATATTACAAATGTGATCTTATCCCCATAATGTCCTCTCATTCCCCCACTCCTGCCCTCACCCTCACACTCACCCCCTGTTGTCCACATCCATCGCTTATGCTTATATGCATGCATACAAGTCCTTTGGCAAATCTCTTCCCCTCACCCCCACCCTCCCCTACCTTCCCTCTGAGTTTTGAGCATCTGATCGATGCTTCTCTGCCTCTACATCAGTTTTTGTTCATTGGTTTATATTGTTCATTACAATCCACAAATGAGTGAGAGCATGTGATATTTATCTTTCTCTGACTGACTTATTTGACTTAGCATAATGCTCTCCAGGTCCATTCATACTGTTGCAAATGGTAGGAGTTCCTTCTTTTTTACAGCAGCATAGTATTCCATTGTGTAGATGTACCACGGTTTTTTAATCCACTCATCTGCTGATGGGCACTTAGGCTGATTCCAAATCTTAACTATGGTAAATTGTGCTGCTATGAACATAGGAGTGCGTATATCCTTTATGATTGGTGTTTCTGGTTTCTTGTGATATACTCTGAGATGTGGGATCACTAGGTCAAATGGAACTTCCGTTTTTAGTTTTTTTGAGGAAACTCCATATTGTTCTCCACAGTGGCTGCACCAGTCTGCATTCCCACCAGCAGTGGATGAGGGTTCCTTTTACTTAGCTTCCTCGGCAGCATTTGTCATTTGTTGATTTGTTAATAATAGCCATTCTGACAGGTGTGAGATGGTACCTCATTGTTGTTTTGGTTTGCATCTCTCAGATGATTAGTGACTTTGAGCATGTTTTCATATGTCTCTCAGTCTTATTTATGTCCTCTTTCGAAAAGTGTCTATTTAGGTCCATTGCCCATTTTTTGATCGAGTTGTTTATCTTCCTTTTGTTAAGGAGTTCCCTGTAAATGTTGGAGATTAAGCCCTTATAGGAGGTAACATTGGCAAATATGTTCTCCTATGGAGTGAGCTTTCTTGATGTTTTGTTGATAGTTTCTTTTTCTGTGCAGAAGATTTTTATTTTGATGTAGTCTCATTTGTTTATTTTCTTCTTAGTTTCCATTGCTTTAGGAACTGTATCAGTAAAGTTATTGCTATGACAAATGTCTCCTATTTTGGTGCCTATGGCTTCTTCTAAGATTTTTATGGTTTTCCATCTTATGTTTAAGTCCTTTATCAATTTTGAGTTTATTTTTGTCTATGATGTAAGTTGGTGGTCTAGTTTCATTTTTTTGCATGTATCTGTCCAATTTTCCCAACATCATTTATTGAAGAGACTGTCTTGATTCCATTGTATCCTCTTGTCTCCTTTGTCAACTATTTATTGAGCATAATGGCTTGTGTCAATTTCTGGGTTCTCTGTTCCACTGGTCTATATGTCTGTTCTTGAGCCAATATCAGGCAGTTTTGAGAACCGTGGCTTGGTATATAGCTTGATATCTGGTATTGTGATCCCTCCAACATTTTTCTTCTTTCTCAGGATTGCTGCAGCTATTCAGGGTCTTTTTTTATTCCAGATGAATTTTTGGAAAGTTTCTTCTAGGTCTTTGAAGTATGCTGTTGGTATTTTAATGGTGATTTCATGTAATTTATAGACTGCTTTGGGTAGTATGGTCATTTTAATGATATTGATTCTAACAATCCATGAACATGGTATATTCTTCCATTTGTTCATGTCTTCTTCTATCTTTTTATTCAGCGTCCTGAAATTTTCTGAGTACAGGTCCTTTATCTCCTTGGTTAAATTTATTCCTACGTATCTTAATTTTTTTGTTGTAGTGATAAATGGGATTGCTTTTTTAGTTTTTCTTTCTGTGAATTCATTATTGGTATATAGAAAAGCTATATACTTTTGGGTGTTAATTTCGTATTCTGCTAAATTTTGAATTAATTTATTAGTCTAGTAGTTTTGTGATGTAGTTTTTGGGGTTTTCTATGTACAATATCATGTCATCTGCAAATAAGGACAGTTTTACTTCTTTTCTAATTTGGATGCCTTTTATTTCTTCTTCTTGTCTGATCACAATGGCTAGTATTGCCAGTACTCCTGTGGTGAGAGTGGGCATCCCTGTCTTATTCCTGTTCTTAGGAGAAGTGGTTTTAGTTTTTTCCCATTATGACATTGGTCATAGGTTTGTCATATATGGCTTTTATTATGTTTAGGTATGATTCTTCTATTTCCATCTTGTTGAGAGTTTTTATCAAGAAAGGGTGTTGAATTTTGTCAAAAGCTTTTTATGCATCAATTGATATGATTATATGCTTTTTATCTCTCAGTTTGTTTATGTGGTATATCACATTTATTGATTTGCAAATAATTTACCATCCTTGCATCCCTGGAATAAATCCCACTTGGACTTGTGTATGATCTTTCTAATGTAATCCTGGATCTTTTTTTCTGTGTATGGTTATCTTTTTTTATTTTTTATTTTTTTAATTACATAAAGCATTACAAAGATTAGTATAAATATCTCTTTTTTCCCCTGCCCTTCCCCCAGTCTCCCCTACCTCCCAGTGATTTGTGTCCATTGGTTATGCTTAATGCATAACCTTTGGTTGATCTATTACCCCCCCCCCCAACACCCCCAGCCCCGCCCCCATCCTTGTTGCTTTAATTTGACAGATTGTTTGATGCTGTTCTGCCTCTGGATCTATTTTTGTTCACCAGTTTATAATGCTTATTATTATCCATAGATGAGTGAGGACATGTGGTATTTTTCTTTCATTGACTAGCTTATTTCACTTAACATTATGCTCTCCAGTTCCATCCATGCTGCTGCAAATGATAAGAACTCCTTCCTTTGCACAGCAGTATAGTATTCTATTGTATAGATGTACCATGGTTTTCTAATCCATTCATCTGCTGATGGACACTTAGGCTGATTCCAAATCTTAGCTATGGTGAATTGTGCTGCTATGAACATAGGGATGCATATATCCTTTCTGATTGGTGTTTCTGGTTTTTTGGGATATATTCCTAGAAGTGGGATTACTGGGTCAAATGACAGTTGCATTTTTAGTTTTTTGAGGAAAGTCCATACTGTTCTCCACAGTGGCTGCACCAGTCTGCATTCCCACCAGCAGTGAATAAGGGTTCCTTTTTCTCTGCATCCTCTCCAGCACTTGTCGTTTGTTGATTTGTTGATGATAGCCATTCTGACAGGTGTGAGATGGTACCTCATTGTTGTTTTGATTTGCATCTCTTGAATGATAAGTGACTTTGAGCATGTTTTCATATGTCTCTCAGCCTTATTTATGTCCTCTTTTGAAAAGTGTCTATTTAGGTCCTTTGCCCTTTTTTTGATTGAGTTGTTTATCTTCTTTGTGTTAAGTTGTATGAGTTCCCTGGATCTTATTTGCTAGAATTTTGTTGAGAATTTTGGCATCTATGTTCATGAGGGATACTGGCCGCTAGTTCTCTTTTTCTGTGGTGTCTTTATCTGGTTTTGGGATTAGAATAATACTGGCTTCGTAGAGAGAGCTTGGAAGAGTTCCTCTTTAATTTTTTAGAATAATCTGAGCAAGATAGGTTTTACTTCTTCTTTGAATGTTTGATAAAACTCCCCTGTGAAGCTGTCTAGTCCAGGGTTTTTGTTGGAAGTTTTTTGATTACTGCTTCAATTTCCTCCATAGCTATGGTCCTATTCAAAATTTTATTTTTTCTGATTGACTTTTTAAAGGTTGTATTTTTCTAGGAATATGTCCATTTCTTCTAGATTGACCAGTTTGTTGGAATAGAGTGGCTCACAGTATTTTTTTATGATTCTTCATATTTCTGTGGAGTCTGCTGTTATGTCTCCTCTTTCATTTTTGAATTTGTTTATTTGGGTCCTCTCTCTTGCTTCTTGGTGAGCCTGGCTAGAGGTTCATCAATCTTTTTTATCCTTTTAAAGAACCAGTTTTTGGTTTTATTAATCTTTTATATTTTTTTGTCTCTATGTCATTTATTTCTGCTCTGTGCTTTATTATATCCTTCCTTCTGCTCACTCTTGGCTTTTCTTGTTGCTTTTTTTGTAATTCAAGTTGCATAGTTAGATGGTTTACTAATATTACCAGTTTTTCTTGTTTTTTGAGGTAGGCCCATAATGCTGTAAACTTCCCTCTCAGGACTGTTTTCACTGTGTCCCATAGATTTTGGATTGTTTTCATTATCGTTTGTTTCCAGGATGTTTTTTGTTTCTTCTTTGATCTCTTTGGTAACACACTCAATGTTTAATAGCATGCTATTCAGCATCCAAGTGTTTGAATTTTTGTGATTATTTTTATTGTAATTGATTTCTAATTTTATGCCATTGTGATCTGAAAAGATGCTTGATATGATTTCAATCTTCTTGAATTTAGAGAGACTTTGCCTGTGTCCCAACATGTGGTCTATCTTTGAAAATGCCCCATGTGCACTTGAGAAGAATGTATATTCTGTAGTTTTGGGGTGGAATATTCTAAAGATGTTGATTAAGTCCATCTGGTCTAGTGAATCATTGAGGATTCCTGTTTCTTTGCTAATTTTTTGTCTAGAGGATTTATCCAGTAATGTTAATGGGGTATTAAAGTAAAGTCTCCTACTATGATTGTATTGCTGTCAATCTCTACCCTGATATATTCCAGAACTTTTATTTTTATGTATTTGGTGCTCCTGCATTGGGTGCATATATGTTTAACAGAGTTATATCCTCTTGTTGCATCAATCCTTTTAGAATTATGAAGTGGCCTTCCTTGTCTCTTGTTGTGGTCTTCATTTAGTGTTTATTTGTCAGATATAAGTATTGCTACCACAGCTTTTTATTCATTTAATTTGCCTGATAGATATTTTTCCATCCTTTCACTTTTAGTTTGTGTGAGTCCCTTGTTCTGAGGTGGGTCTCCTGTAGACAGCATTTATATGGGTCATGTTTTTTTATCCATTCAGTCACTCGAGGTCTTTTGATTGGAGCATTTAACCTATTTATGTTTAATGCTATTATTGATAGGTACTTGTTTGTAGCCATTTCTGTACTTTATGCTATGCTATATTCCTTCCTCCTTGTCTATTTCTTCTTTTTTACAACATTCTCGTTAGAATTTCTTGCATTGCTGGCTTGGTAGTGATAAAGTCCCTTATCCTTTTTTTTTTTTTTTTTGTCTTTGAAGCTCCTTATTTTTCCTTCAATTTTGATAAATAGTCTTGCTGAACAGAGTATTCTTGGATTCAGTATTTTACTTTGTTCTGGGTTTATTTTTGTTCATCAGTTTATGTTGTTCATTATATTCCATAAATGTGTGAGGTCATGTGATACTTATCTTTCTCTGACTGGCTTATTTCACTTAATACAATGCTCTCCATGTCCATCTATAACTGTTGCAAATGGTAAAAGTTCTTTTTTTTTTTTAAAGTTCTTTCTTTTTACAGCAGTGTAGTATTCCATTGTGTAGATATACCACATTTTATAATCCAACTAGGGGACCAGTGCACAAAAATTTGTGCACTGGCTGGGGGTTCCCTCAGCCCGGCCTGTGCCCTCTTGCAGTCTGGGACACCTTGGGGGGGGGGAATGTCCACCTGCTGGCGTGCCTGGCCAGCCTGGGTGAGGGGCTGAGGGCCATTTTCAGGCTGCCCACAGCCCATTCAGGGTTCGTGCACTGGGGGGTGGGAGGGCTGGTGAGTGCAGACCTGGACGTTTCTCACCGGAGGGCCCATGATCGCACACGCCTGGTGGGCCCCCACCGCTGAGGGGACATACCTGGCACAGAGCTGGGTGGCGAGCCAGGGGCAGACACTAGTGCAGGATCCCTCGGTGGGGCCCTGCTGCTGAGCGAACACACCCAGGGTGGAGCCGGGCAGCGGACTGGCTTTTGATGCTCCGCACTGTGCAGCGGATGCTCCCGCATGCCCTGTGGAGGACCCTGGGGGGGCAGACGAAGGCAGTGGACCCTGGACAGGTGCTCCTGCATGTCCTGCAGAGGCCCCCAGGGGGCAGAG